>JAESUZ010004786.1:0-46157 GCA_017311185.1 Proteles cristata cristata | reverse complement strand
CTTGGCTGCACGTGCACAGTGGGGTCTTGGTGGAGAGCCTTGAGACAGTCCTGGAGCCCATCGGTGATTTGACACCACTGGTGCGTTTTCAAATGGCTCCTGAAGTAGGAAGTACTTCCTGCAGTTTGTGTGAGCATCAGTCTCTCATAAAACATGAGCTCAGGGTAGAGAGTGGTCAGTGCCGGGAGAGATCATTCAAAGGGATGCAGCAGATGAGTCCACGGGGCTCCCAGTGGCATTAACCACTTCTCCGAGTACCCAGAGACCCGACTTTGAACCGTGCACGTGGCCGCCCAGGACTGCAGCGTTCCCAGCATCCTCTGCGGCAGGGCTGGTTGTGTGAGCAGCTCCCCCCCACCCCTGGATGGGAAGGGAGTTGAGTAGGACTTCTGGAATGCCTCCCAGCAGAGAGCATCGGGCCCTTCGTGCTTCTCTCCCTGTCCTGCTGCTGGGAACGCGAGCCCCATCGTGGCCTGTGTGGACCCGGGCGACTCCCGGGTTGACAGGCAGAGGGGCTTTCTGGAGCAGCTGCCAGGCCCGCCCCGGACTGTCGTCCTCTGGACCAAGCAGGAGAGGGATGCAAACTCAGGCGTGGGACCTCTGTGACAGCAGCTGAACCCTGTCGTAACCAGGACGGCAGTCGTGGGCCTACTTCTCAGTGTGGATCCGTGGGGTCAGGCTGCTCCCAGAAGCACAGCCCTCTGAACTTCTCAGCCCTCCCTTCCATGGGGTGAGCGGTCAGGTTCAGCTCCAGCCCTCTCTGGACACGGAGGAGATCCATGCTCCCAGCCTACAGAGCCCAGCGAGTATCTTCCAGGGACTCCCTCTCTTTCCCTCCTTCCTCCCACAGTCGTGTTTACTTCTAGTAACATGAACTGTGCTGGAGATGTTGTAAGAAGGTATACAGTCCATTTGTTGGTTGACTCTCGTCTGCACAGCCTGGCGGCGCTGCTTTCAAATAAAGTGTATGCGGGTAAGATCTGAAGCTCAGTAAAGCCTGCAGATCAGGAGACGATGCTTTTGAAGACAGTTTGTTGCTCACGGTTCCCGAGAGGAAGGGGCGTGCCACACCGTGCGGGGTGCGGGGCCCATGAGGAAGCCCCAGGAGGAGGGACAGTGGTGACAGGCGCCTTTACGGTGGTTTCTGCAGGAGGGAACAAGCGAGGTAGGGCAGCAGGCTTAGGCCTGGCGAGTGTGGACACTTTCAGGACTCTGGGGGCGGGGGTTGTCCCGAATGACCTGGTACCTGGCCCTGGGGTGATTTCAGCAGCTACACAGTGGCCTGGAAGAGCAGAGCCTGACACATAAAGGAGGTGGTGGGTGTGGGCTTTGGGTTGGTTGGTTTCTCTTTGACCTTGGGCCCCTAGAAGGAGGATTCTTCCCGGGGGCGGGAGGAGGTGGTGACAAGCCAGAGAGGCCAAGTCAGAGTGACTCCGAACAAGTCATGTCAGTCAGAGAGGCGCATGCTGGCCTCATCTCAAGTGTGACCTCCTCAGAGGAACCAGCCCCGCCTTCCCAGCCTCCAGGGACAGGGCCACCCACCCCTAGTCTCCCTCGCCATGACCCACGTCATCCCTTCGGGGTTTTCAGGGCCCCAAGCCTGCTCGGAGCCCCCCTCTGGAGGAAACCTCTTCACAGTCAGCATGAGATCCTGTGCAGTCTCTTCTCCCTCCACTGCTCCCCCAACCCTGGCCTGGCTGCCCCCTGGTCCCCCAGCCCCACGCAGGCTCCTCTGAGCTTCCTGAGTCCTGTGTTTCCCCTGCTGCCCGGACCCCTTCTATGGCGCTGTGCCCACGGCCTTCCCTCCACTGTGCCCTCGCCCCAGGAGCAGGGGGCAGAGGTGTCTGGGTTTGTTTGGTTTGGTTGGTTGGTTGTATTTTGTTTTACGTCATTCATTGCTGCTTCTTCAGACTAGGTCAGTGCGAGGCACTTCGTAGGGGCTCAATACCAGTGAATCAATACCCAGGGCATTCTTGTCTGGTCTGCAACATTCACTCACCTGGGGCACGTTCACTGAGGCCCTCGCCTGCCGGGCTGGTTCCAGACACCAGGGCACTGCAGTGACTGGGCCGGCAGGGCTCTCCAGTCTCATGTCGCCAGTGGTCTAGTGGGAGAGACGCAGAAAACAACAAGTATAAATATACGGAATATCAAGTGGTGGTGTATACAGTGGAGAACAATAAAGTCAGGTAGGAAGCTGGAGCCAACTCCTAAAGGTGTTTAAGGAGCAAGCGATGTGCTGGGCAGCTTCCAGGTTGTGAGAAAGCAAGGGCAAAGGCCCTGCGGCCAAGGAGGGCTGCGTGTGTCATAATTATTAGTGTGGAATCTTAGCTTTTCTTCGAGTCTGTATTGTGTTCATTGGGTCATCCTTCGTTTCACTTTTCTAGCTAATTAACCCGAGTCTGTGTCATCACTGTGTCGAACTCAGCCTATTCTCTTCCAGTGGCTTCAACTGGCAATGGGTGCCTTTGGGTCAGGTCCGCATGTGTTTACAGAGCGGCCTCCCTGGGCCCAGCTGTGTGAGGCATCCGGAACCTGTGAACGAAACGTGATGGTCTCTGTGTTGACAAGCCCAGTTAAGGCCATGTGTCGCGGTGAGGGGTAAGTCGAGGCACAGGATGCCCAGGGCAGGCCCTATCGAAGATCCAGGATGCTAGAGCCAGAGGGTCTGGGCTCTGTGATTTGAGGCAGTGACTTTAGGTCTCCATGCCTCAATTTCCTCCTCTGCACAAAGGGGCAGTCATCCTGGCATACACTCACCCCCTCTTCCTGTTCTGCCCTGAATGTGCATTCTGTAGCTCGCCTGTGTTCATCTCCCCTCTCCTGACCCCTCTGCAACTACCCAGCAAACTAGGTGCCAGGAGTTTTTGAACAAATTACCGTACGGATGAACATTCACACGCTGTCCCCACCTTGGGCTCTCTCGGAGTGTGAGCTGGATGGGACATTGAGATCCCCCAGCCTGGCCAAGAAGCGCCAAGCTTGTGCATGCCTTCACTTGCCCCTGATGTGGTGGAAGGGGGGTACAGGAACCCCTGGGGGAGAGGCTGGGTGGGCGGGGCAAGGCCCAGAAGGCCCTGAAGACCAAGGAGGCCCATGAGGTAGGAGAGGTCGTCACTGGGGACGTCTGTGAGGGATTCTCCTTCCTGTGTAGACGTGTGCAGTGTTTGAAAAGGTGCCCCCTTGCTTCCGCCTTGAGTGCGAGCTCTGCAGGTGTGATGGCTGGAGTGGAGGCAGCCACCCTGCAACCGTCAAGGAGCGTCAGCAGGATCCTGCTAATGGTAGATAGAGAGGCGGGTGGCACTGAGTCACTGATGACGTTGTGAGCCAGCAGACCGCCTCCGGACCTCCCGTCTGTCACACCATCATCAAACATTCACGGTGAGATGCCTTCGCAGTTTAGTCTCTCTTGGCAGGGTTTTCTGTCACTTGACCAGACATCTCCCACTGATGCAGCTTTCTAGTGTCAGTTAAAATGTCTCTGTTCTTACCTAGTTCCCCAGCCGACTTGGATCTCTGCCCCTGTCCCTCCACTCAGCACCCACGAGAGCAGATCGCGACTGTGCTGCTCTGTCTGTCTGGTTGGCCCATTCATGTTTGGTCTATGAACGCCTCTGGGATAGGCCTCTGCCTTTTCCTCCCTGGGTAACCTGAGGCTGCACGCAGTGGGCCTTCAGGTCATGGCAGGGACCTCACCACACCTTCCCCTCCCCGAGTCAGAGCCTCTGTCCATCAAGAATTCTTCTAATTCCCTTAGGCCTAAGCACCGCTTCTGGACCCCGAGGGCTTCTAGAGCCTCTTCAGTGTAAGGCGTGGGTCTTTTCTACACAGAATACCTAGCCGTGAGCTCTTGCCTCGTGCGTGCCTTCCAGCGCTAAGCTGCTGATTTCTTGCCAGCTCGGCTTCTCCTGCAGGAGGCCCGGGAGGCCACTGTGCAGACAAAGGAGTGCATGAGTGAGACGTGGAAAGTGCAGTGACCGGTACATCCCCATTCCAAACTGAGTGAGATTCTCAGCATGTTCTGGAAAAGCCCTTTGGTGTGCAGTTAGGATATAAGGTTCCCCAGGCTCCGAGCATCGAGATGTCCCCAGGCATGGTGGAGGGGTGAAGGCTCTTGGCCTCCCTTGTAGCAGCTCCCGATGCCGGCTGTAAATGGGGACTGTCCTGTGTGGTCACATGAGTAGGACTTTGCCATGGAAAGCAAGGGAAAGAGGGATTCTGGTCCTCGGGGAGCTGGGAAGGTGTAGTAGTGCTGGGGAAACAAGGTCCTATGCCTGCCTTCCGTGCAGATTGCTACCCTGAGTCTTCTAATGGCCACAGGATTGTTAAGAAGCCTCATGCCCCCACAGTGTGCCGGGCGTGGTGCAGCTGCCCTACCACATGGATGGGCCACACCAAGAGGGTTCCTAGGGGACATACAGCAGCATCTGGGTTTGCTATCCGGCTCCACACTTCCAGACTACAGCCCTGTCACCTCCCTTCTCTGAGCCTCCTTCGTGTCCCCTAAAGTGAGGTCATCAGTAGCGACCTTAACAGGGTCAATTCCATGAGGGCGAATTTGGGTAATGTGAGTGGCCCAGCCTACAGCCGTCCCCCAGCAGATATAATTTGAATCCATTTGGATTTCCAGGGTATTTTGGAGGTTTGTAGCGTTATCTAAAAGTCTTCCTTGATGCTAGCCTAAATCCATACTATCCCATTCCAGGATGCTCCATTTAGACAACTGCAAGGAAGAATTCAAAATGAGGTTTCTTTCGTTTTTGGTTTTAATAGCCAGTGAGTGATAAAAAAAAAAAAAAAACTCAACGGGGCCTAAACAAGCAATCAAATGATGCCAGAGAGAATGTTTTGTGTACCTAAGAAACCTAAGAGCAGACAGTTTCAAGCAAAGGTGTCCCTGGGTCCTTGAGGACATCAGCAGGAATCATCTTTCTGGACCTCTTGGCTTTGCTCCGTCTCCTCTGTGCTGGTGTCCTACTCAGCTGGGCTTTTTCATTAGGAAACCAAGATGGCCACCAACTGTCACGGCTGTCAGTGTCCCAACAGAAAAAGAACCTCTCATTCCCTAGGATTCCAGCCCTAAGGTCTGGACCCACTGGGACCTGCTGGCACATGCGTAGTCCCAAGGCAAACACCGTGGCCAGGGAGGGCGGAATATGCCGATTGGCCAGATTGAGGTCAAGTGACCACCCTTCCTGAGGAAACCCCTGAACTGTTTAATGTGCTGTATTGGAAGGGAGATTGTGGGAAGTCCGAGAGCACAGAGGTGAGTGTCCAGTGGCTGCGTTCCTCTTTGCTTACTGTTCTGGGTCGTACCTGCTCTTCTCCTCTTCCTGCACCCCTGTGTCTTCCTGGCAGCACTTCTTCCCTTCCCCCCCTGCTTCCTTCCATACCATTTGACCCGTACCCCAAAGGAACGAGACTTCCTGTTTGAATTCAGGATTCGGGGCCCATGCCCAGGTTCCATATTTGTGTTTTGGCGTCTCAGCATAACCATTTATTCAGTCAGCCAGTGTCCACGGAGTACCTACTGTGTGCCACTGTGAGTTTTCAAGGCCTAAGTATTCTGGGTTTCGAGGGGCAAAACCTGGGAGTGTTTCAAGGAAATGCGTTTTGTCCGAGCAAGCATCTAGAGGCCAGCTTCCAGTCCCTAGGTGCCACTCAGTGTGTGGCCCTGTGGAAATTCTTTCCCTTCTCTGGACTTGTGCTGTCTTTTTTTCTTTTTTTGCTGATTTGCTTTATTATTCAGAAGATACGTATACACACACACAATTTATTTTTGAACCTCTTGGGAGTAGGTTGCATATATCGTAGCCCTTTAGCCCTTACTACTGAAGGGCATAGTTTCTATGCATATAACAAACTTTAGAAAACTTAACAATATTTTGAAATTTTGAGGTTAAAGGAAGAGTCTGAAAGCAAAAGAAGAAGCAAGCCCTTATTATTATGTGTTTAACATTTTAAGTTTGTTCCCTTTCATTTGATCTCTCTAAATAGAACTGGTACTTTCTTATCTGCAAAATGAGGCACTGGGAAAGCTGAGATCCTGGCGCCCTCTGGGCTCTGGCGCCCTGTGCTGGGTCTGAGAACAAGCCTCTGCGGCTGTGAGTGAGCCTGTGAGCAGCAGGGACAGTGACCACCCCGCTCCCTCTGGTGCCTTGGGCAGCACCCCGGTCGCTGTCCATGGTGCTCAGAGCCAAGTCCAGGACCCGACAATTCTGTGTCTGAATGTTCCTCTTGGCGAATGAGAGCACCCAGGGCAGAGGGGCACCTGCGGCTTTCTGTGCCTGTGTGGCCCCCAAGGCTCCAAGTGCCTGTAAGGCTGCCTACTGCTGCTGCGACCGAAATTCTCTTTGGAAGTGTTTGGGAATCCCAAGCCCTCCCACCACTGAAAGTCAAGCCTGGAACTCTGGAAAGGAAGCTTAGGGAGGGAGGCCACACGGAGGAGAGGAGAGGCTGCTCTCTCTAGAGGCTGATATATGTTCATGGGGCCCAGTCTTCCTCTGCCTCCCCGTCCCTCCCTTCTTCTCCCACCCACTCCCCTTTCTCTATTATCGCTGACAGTGGTCACGGCTTCCTGGAAGAAGAAAGATGCCTGATGTGTCGGTCGGGGGCGAGGGGCCCTTTTCAGGCATGCCTATTCGGGAGGACTTTCTTTTTCGTCAGGTTGAGTCTAGTTTCTCTTCACACTTTGAACCCTGGGAGACATGAATTCATTCCCCTGGTCACTCTGTCACTCATTTGTCAGTTCACTCGGCTGCTTACCACTCTGTGAATCCATTTATTCCCTTCTTTATTTAGTTCAGGCTGTCTTTTTAAGCAAGAAGGGAGATTTACTCGGAGAACATAGAGAGCCCAAGGACAAGCAGACAATAGAGTAGTCGGTCTTCCCCAAAGATGGGAGCCAGCAAGTGTTCAAAGCATGAGAAGCCAAGTCTGCTACATCCTTTCACCACTCTGGGGTCACACATTCGCTCACCTCTGCTCCTCTTTGTACATCGCTGGACCCTTCGGTCTTTTCAATCCACTGGCTTCTGTTTCCACTGTCATGATCCTAGTGTAAAGTACTATTCTTTTTTTTTTGCCTTGGAAGCTGAGGCAGCCTCCTGAATTTTCTCTGGAATCCCACCCATGCTCCTTTCCAGTGTTGTTCTCTCACTGTAGCCCGAGGGATTTGTTAGAAATGAATACTTGATTCAGCAGATTCCATCGATCCCAGGAAAGACATCAAAATCTTGAGCCCGGTGTGGGACTGGGTTGCCATTGCCCCACACTCAATGCCCTGTGCGCCGTGCCTGCTCTGTTGGAGGTTTCTGCAGCACTGCCCATGTTGTCCCCGAGCGTGGCAGTGGGGCTGGTGAGCAGCGAACACAGATGTGAACATACTCTTTATGAACCTGTGAGTGATTTCCCAGTTTTCTTTCCCTTCTTCCCAACAATGGCAATATTCCAGAGAGACACTGCTCCGTCAGCCTCAGTCCAGAGGGGAGAGGAGATGAGGGAGAGCCACATGGCCATGTAGCCTGAGACATAAATAAACTTTATCATAGGCCACCGAGATTTGGGCAATGATGTGTTCCGCAGCATAGTCCATCCTGCCTAACGGATACACGTACCTTGTGAACATCTGGCTCATCGCCCTCTTGCTTTGCTAATACACCCCTGGCCTTTCAGCACTTAAACAAGTTGCTCCCTCCCGCTGAGAACATTTGTCTGTGACTCTCTGTCCTTGGAAAGTTCTTTACTCCGTTTTTGGAGAGTTGAGAGTCACTCACCAGTGAGGTCTTGGCCTAGTTGTGAAGGACTCAGGAAAGGATTGCTTGGTCTCTTTTCAGAATGCAGCTATGACCCTGCTCCCACAACGTTCTCCATCACAGGGAGACAGGTGTGCGAGCAGCAGCATTGGAACCCATTTTGATCATTCTAGCAGGAAATAAATCTAAAGAGGCCAACGAGAAACCAGGAGACTGCCTGGTAGAGGGGGAGTCAGAGATGTTTTGGAGGAGGATTTGGAGTTGTGCAGATTGGCGGGGAGGAGGGGGGAACATCCTGGGAGAGTGGGAGATGGGGGCATCTGGTGGAGGGATTGTAGAGCCAGAAGCGGTGCCCACATTTCCAGGGCTTGAAGGAGCGTGACCCCAGGACAAGTTGGAACCAGAAGTAAATAGGCGGCCTCTGTCTGTATCCCTGGGAACACAAGGGAGCATTCCTGTTTCAGTGCCTTTGCAAGCTCGTGGTGTTTGCTTCTTGGGAGACGACGGATAGTGATGAAGACCATTTCAGGTTCCAGGCCCTTTCACACAGCGGGTGTCCGTGGCAGACTGACCTGAGGGTGTGGCGGGCCACGTGTGGGCTTGTGCTGGCAGCTTTGCTCCAGGACAAAGTAGCAGGAGACCTCTTTGTCTCCATTGTGCTCATTGGATAAGTGTGGATACCTTCAGTTTTGGCCTTAGTTTTCTAAGAACCCGCCCCGGCTCTTTCTCGTACATCAAGGCTTCCTGTGAACACAGCCCTTTCCCATTTGCATAAAGTGAACGAAACGAAAGAGAGGTGAATCACTGAGGCGCCATGTCCCTGGGTATCATGTCTCTCAGTACGATATTGTTAGTAAAAGAAACTTCAGGTCCCAGGATGACACCAGATGTTCCGTGACTCAGGGCCGTGGTCACACAGCAGTCCCCTGCTCTGAGGAAATGAGGGGTTTGCCCACAGGACCAAGGTTTCAGGGCCCTGATGGAACATGGCAGAAAAGCTTCCCAGCCTCCCAGAAGGTGGGAAGGTGGGCAGTGATGCCGGTAAAGCTGTTCCCCTTTGTGGCCCTTGATTTTCTTGTTGTTGGCATAGGGAGTGAGGTGCCGTTTCCCAACCACCAACTACCATGGCCGTGAGGCTTCGAGAGTAGGTGGACAGGTCTTAGAGAAGCCCGTTTATTCAGAGGAATTGTGGTTGTTTCTCATGGAATTCTTTTCATGCCAGGTGCACGGTGGACCCTGTTGTGCTCCCCACACTGGAGGGGACGGACACACTGGAGGGGACAGACACCCACAGACACTGTAGAACACAAGTTCTCCTTGAACATGCTGATGTATGTGTCGTAGATGTCTTTAGGAAGGGACGTCAACCTCACTGGGTGGGGGGATGGAGAGGGAGCAGAACAATCGAGGAGGAGTCTTGTGAGGCGCGGAAGAGGGGGTGTGCGGCGGGCAGGAGGGAGCACAGGAGCAAAGGCCCGCAGCCCCGGGCAGGCGTATTCGGCGGTGACGGGACGCCATCCTCCCGCCTGAGAGAGCTGGTTGGATCTGGCACCACGGGGCCCCTTGTGGGACTCTCTGCTCTGGAGGGTGATGATGAGCTCCTGCCTGGGTTTCTGGCTGCCTGGAGCCTGTTTTCGCATTCTGTGTCTCCTACCAGACCTCATTGTGTCTCTGTCTCTCTCAAAGATAAAGAAATGTTCAAAAATATTTTTTCCGAAGTAAATGTCCGGTAGGTGAAGGGAGAGCCCTGGGAACCATACCCCAGCACCCTCGAGCCTAGAAGAGAGTGGAGTCCTTGTACGGAAGTCTCCACGCTTGTTCTTAGGGACGCAGAGTCATGGCCTCTGATGATGTTTATGACAACTCCCTTCCGCAGCACTCGTGATGTGCCGGGCCCTGGTGTGAGCGTTCCATGGGGTCCTCACCACCCAGGAAGGAGGCACTGTTTCTACACTCATCTTCTACATGAGTAAGCTTCGTTTCAGAGCCCTTAGGAGGCTTGCCCGGGGTCATGCAGCAGGTCAGTGATGGAATGAGCTGGGATTTGACCCCAGGAGGTCTGACACCAAACTCCGTGCTCTTCCCGGCGTCACAGCATGGTCCCATCGGACCCCGAGCGGGCTCCAACTCTGCCTCCTGGCAATTGGTCTCAGACCCTGGTGCCACGGGGCCATGGTGCCACGGGGCCGTTCATGCAATGTAGAAGAGCTTTATCCCCACGTCCCAGGTCCATGGTGGGTCTGGGCCTGCCCTGGCCTCCTCGGCCCTGGAAGCGGCCGTCCCCAGCTTCCATGGCCAGCCCAGGCCAGCTGTTGTTTCTCTTGTTTGCTTCAGGGGAGTCCCAGCTCCAGTTAGAGAATTCTGTCTTTTGTAGGCTCTAGAAATTCTGGGAAGGGCCCCAAATGGTGGGTCCTCATTTCAGGGATTTCAGACCGCAGGAGCCCCAGAGAGACGGTACTTTGTGAAGCCTCTTGTGCGTCAGGGAGCAGCTTTCTACGGGTGCCTCAAGACAGGAGTGTGCGGAGAGTGACACATGCCGTTCCGTGAGAATGATCTCTGGTCAGGTTGGGTCTTGTGGGTTGGAGGTAGGTGTGTCTGAAATGCAGTGAGATGCACAAAGCTGGGAGCGGGGTGGGGATAGGGGGCACCGTGTGGGTTGGTGAGGCATTTGGGTTTCACCTGGAGTGTCATGGAAAGCAGCCGGGAGGCTCTGAGTAGGGCCAGGAAACCGTAGAGGAGGCCAGATGGCTAAGACACAGTCACTGGCAGACAGGCCACACCTTGGTTGTAAGTGTGGTGGCTGCAGCTCCAGTCAGTAGAGCAGAGCCCGGGGAACAGCAAACATGAGGGCCCGGTGCAGGTGCCGAGGCCAGTCAGGGCCCCTGCGTGCAAATCCTGCAACCTGTGCGTTCTGAACCCTGCATGCCCAGAATGGTGCGGTGCCTGTATCAGCTAGTTTCTGCTGCATAAGAACCACTCCAAAATGTGGCAGTTTACTCCAACTGTTTACTTAGCTGAGCAGCTAGCTGGTCGGGCAGGTCTTCTGGGCTCCCTCAGACATGTGTGGTCAATGCAGGGTCAGTGGATTTCGTGCTGGCTGTTGGCTGTGGCCCCCAGGGGTGGCGGTGAGTGGGCTGCATGTGTCTCGTTCTTCCAGGAGGCTCTCTAGGCTTCTGCACATGGTGGTGGCAGGGTCCAGAGAGGGTGGCACTCAAGGTCACAAGGTTCGTCGAGGCCTATGCCTGAAGTTGGCACAGCATCATTTCCAGCACATCCTGTCGGCCAGAGCAAGTCACGAAGCCAGCGCAGATTCAGAACGGGAGCTAGACACCACCTCCTGACGGGAGGAGCTGCCCCATCATAGTGCAAAGAGTGTGGATACAGGGGGGTGGAGAAATAGAGCTATTTTGGGTCAACCGCAGTGTCCCTAGTTCTCGAGGGAGGAGCAGGACAGGAGCCAGGGCCCCAGACTGGCCACCATGGCTGTGTCTGTCGCCCTGAAGAAACCAGACCCCTTCCAATCCAGGACGCGGCAGAGGAAGCTCAGACCATTAGTTCCTTTGATGCCAGATGGCAGCAAAAGACTCAGCAGTCCCCATGGAGGCGTCTTTCTCTGGGATGCTGACCCCCAAGACTGCAGACATCATCGGGAACAATAGCACACCCTTGGCCTCACCTTTTCCAGGAAGCCCTCTGGCTCCCCAGGCTTCTTCTGGACTCTCCCTGGCTCGCCCCACGGCTCCTGTCCCAGAAAACAGTGTACTGTGTCCGTCACTGGTGCATGTGAGTGTCAGCCTCCTGAGTCAGAAAGGCTGGGGCTTGCGGACGGGGCCGTGTCTGCTCCCCCTGAATCCCTACAGCTGGGGGTGTGCCCTGAGGACGAGGCCGGGAGGGTGTGGGCACTGCGGACCTGCAGTCAGTGCTGGCTCCCGGTTGTTGCCTGCAGGGAAGGGGAGGGTCACTGCCCCTGACAGCAGGCTCCAGAGGATCTCTGCCTGGCGCAGGGGTGGGGTGGCTGGGAACGGGGGCTGCACGCAGGGCAGCGGCAGGAGCACAGTGGAGCAAGGGCAGGAACCACAGTCGTCCCGCAGACAGTCAGAAATGGGTCTCTAGCTCTGGGCGCCAGCCCCAAGGCAGGAAGGCAGCTCGCAGGGGAGCATGCGGAGCAGTCCCTCCGAGCGTTCGCGGCCAGCACTGGGCAGACGGAAGGCAGGCAGGGCCTGGCCACCCCCAAGGGAAAGGGAGATATCGTCAACCTTTGACCATAGTTAGCTTCAAGTTACTGGAGTTTCCCTTGCCTGAGATCCAAGGTAGCCCGAAGAAATAGTACTAGCATTAAAAAAGAAAAACAAGCCAACTAGGACGCAGCAACCGCAAGTGCACTGTGGTGTCTGTGCCATCACAGCACAGTAGAAACATCCTCGTCACCTTCCCATGCACACCAGAGATGAGGGAGGGAAGGGTGAGGTGGGGAAAGTGGTCTTCGCCAGGTCTGCAGGGCGCGCCTCTCTGGGGCTCCCAGTGTGTTTTGCCAGCCAGGCCTGCTGGTGCGCCAGCTCGACCTGCCAGCCTGGCATTAGCTGCGGATGCACACATCCTAGGGTCCTGGAGAGGAGATCCGGGTGTGAAGGGAGTCTCTGGGCCGGGCAGTCTCCCTTGGAGAGAGAGCTTGAAGCTTTTGCGGTTTGTATTTGTCTGTTGTATGTAGAAACCCAAGCATCCCAGAGTCGTAAATTACCTGGAACTAGTTTGCTAACCCTTGTGACTCGCTGCGGCACCTTTTCAAGAGCGACCTCCCTTCCCTCGCATAGCGTTCCGATTCTAATTTCATAGGCGTTTCACTGTGTCTGTCTCTCTGGCTCTCTGAGCTGCACCCTGAGCCATGTCTTGCGGATGGGCTTTCGGTCGTTTGCTAATTCTCCTCCCCCCACAGCCGTGTCCAGTCTGTGGTGTGGCCCATCCGTTTCGGACCGAGGCTTGGAATAGGTCCAGAGATGCTCAGCCTGATGACGGACTTACATCTTTATGCACCGTGTGTCCAGAAGCATAGGTGAATAATTGGGTTTTTATTTTTTTATATGTATTTATTTATTTTTCACAGTTTATTGTCAAGTTGGTTTCCACATAACCCCCAGTGCTCCTCCCCACAAGTGCCCTCCCCCATGCCCATCACCCCCCTTCCCCTCTCCCCCACACCCCGTCCGCCCTCAGTGTGTTCTCAGCATTCAAGAGTCTCTCATGGTTTGCCTCCCTCCCTCTCCCCGACTAGGTTTTTAAATATATCAGTGTCTTCACGTAGAGAACAAAAAGGAGAGCTCCAAGCCAAAGTCCTGACAGTACTAGCTTGTATCATTGTCCGTGTCCTTACTTTTGCCGGAGACGACGTCTTCAGAAGGCTTTGAGTGACGGTCCAGGGCCCTTTCGTTTGAGCCCGAAGCACCCCGTTCACTGCAGGGCCGCTTCGTGGTCAGGGCAAGGCTTTCAGCTTTGGTTTCTCCGGGAATGTCTTCATCCCTTCCTCATTTGTGAAGGACCGTTTCCCAAATGCAGAATTCTTGGTGGACAGCTTCTTCCCTTCAAGGCTTTGAGCCCGTCAACCCTTGCCTTCTGGCCTCCAAGGTTTCTGGGGAGACATCTGCTCACGACCGTATCGGTGAAAAGATGATGAAAGCAATTTTCCTTTGAGCTGTATAGCTGTTGATAATGAGTCCTATCATGTGTTACACAACACAGCATTTCCCTATATGTTGTAGCCCCATTTTGAGACCAGGAATGGAGTAGTTTTAGACATTACGAGGGCTCTAAAAGCTGAAAATGATCGTTTTCTTAACTCAAAGTGAAAAGGCACTGACCCATCTTATAGGTTTCCATTTCTAACAAAGGAAATATCAGTCTTGAAAAGCCCACACCAAGAAACAAAAAGCCCACTGCGAAACTTTTTTGTTTCTTTTAATGTTTTTTGAGTAAAGGGGTCTTGGGCACAAAAAGGGAGGAAACACTGTGGTCGCAGACATCCCGGCCATGATTGCATGATGGGCCCATTTCCTGCTCTGACCTCATAAAGCACCATTGTGAGGTAGCCGCAGGCCCTGCCTTTATAAGCCCCTGGCTCGGCCCGCTGTTCGGTCTCTATAGCCCAGGAAGCCTTGGTGACCTGTCGGCTGACCCTAGCTAGTTTGGTTTCTGCTTCGCTTTGTGTAGTTTGGTCCATATATTCTTTTCAATTCTCTCTTTTCTCTACTCATTTTTCCTCCAGTTTCTTTTCTCTTTCTTTTTTTCTTTGCCCTTTCTTTAAATCTTGGGTTTTTAATCTGTTTCTTTTTCTCCCTTCGTTTTCTTTGTTTTTCTTTCATTTGTTTCTTTCTTTCGTATTAGCTTTTTTTGCCCTTTCTACCTTTCCTTTTTCTTCATCTCTTTTCTTCATTTTCTCCCTCATTCTCTTTGTTTTTTTCATTTGTTTCTTTCTTTAGTATTAGTACTGTAGTATAGTTAGTATTGTTCATCTGGTTGGTATAGTTAGTGAGCGTAGTATTGTTAGTATTGTTCATCTTGTTGGTATAGTTAGTGAGCGTAGTATTGTTAGTATTGTTCATCTGGTTGGTATAGTTAGTGAGCGTAGTATTGTTAGTGTAGCCTAGTAAGCGTAGTTAGCCTTGTTGATATTAGTCCGTTAGCGTAGTTAGTGTAGATTATAGGTTAGTTAGGATCCGTGTAGTTAGGTCTGGTAGTTTGAGTGTAGTTAAGGAGGTCACCATGTTTCGTGGGCTTTCACCCATGGTCCACGACGTCCGCCCCAAGACCTTAGGTGGGGGCGGCATGTCGAAAATGTTAACCAAACTGGATGTGACATTCATCCATAAAAGTCTGAAGGACTCCACTGGTCTCCAGGGACTTCTGCGTGAAGCTCAGAAAATGAGGACATCGAATTCACCCATTGTGAAGTCACTTCAGGTGGTGAACACAAGCAAAATGTTAGTTCTGATATCAGAGCATGTCATCGGAGACCAGCTGGGGGACGCGTGCATCCACCGTGGCCGCGTGGCTGATAAGCTCTGCCAACTTCTAGATATGATGGAATACGGCCACCAAGAAGGTCTTTTCCCCAAGGGCCTAGACCTAGAGCAGCTGCTCTTTAATCAAGACCTAAAGATAGCAAGTACGGGCATTGGCCTGAGCATCCAGTTTGCGGGCTACAAAGTCCACACATTTGAGGAGATCCCCACTTCTGCCCCTCGACTCTTGGTCCACCAAGAATCCTCCCGGCCTTCGACAGATGTGTGGAGCCTGGGGTTGGTTTTCTATTGCTTAGCGACGGGGATGGAGCCAGTTGAGGCTGGGGAGGTCGGCTGGGACGTCCATGGGGACTCGCGACAAGAGGGTGTCCTGATGCTGATGGCACTGAGAGATCAAAAGGTTTGGAGCAGATTAAGATCCATCCAGCGGGTATCGGGCAAAGGGGGACATGCAGGAAAGGACGAAGGACTGAGTCCTTGGACTCACGGAAACGAAGACCCCCTGATACCTCTAGCGGTGCCAGAATGGCCAGGCTGTCGCCCACCCAGCCCTGGGACCACAGTGAGCACACCCAGCACAGCCGACTCCTGGAGCCCCACGTCAGCCTCCCCCTCCTCCTCCAGCACATACTCCCTGGGGTCCTTGGAGAGAACCTCTGAAGACCCCAGCATCCACAACACCATCAACATCAGTTATTGTGAAGACATAGAGAACGAGGAGGAACGGACCCCAGGGAGAACCAGCATTCACCCCCAGACCCGAGTACCAAGTTTCTTTTCCTGTGTTAGGAAGTACATGGGAAGGTACATGTTTCGAAAAAATAAAGTTCACCCACAGTAGGAGAG
This sequence comes from Proteles cristata cristata, assembly GCA_017311185.1. Lineage (NCBI taxonomy): Eukaryota > Metazoa > Chordata > Mammalia > Carnivora > Hyaenidae > Proteles > Proteles cristata. Next base: position 30,544 of record JAESUZ010004786.1, on the reverse strand, counting down.
CCATGGTCTGTGCCTTTATTTCTTCTGTTTTTTAAGTTTCAGGAAACTTAACTGTTTTGAAAGGGAGGACAGGGTGAGTGGGGGAGGGGCCGGAAGAGAAGCCAAACAGGCTCCCGGCTCTCAGCTGAAATCCGATAGGAGGCTCCGACGTCCAAAACTGTTGAGATCCCATCCTGAGCCCAAACTGAGAGTGGGATGCGTAAGCGACTGAGGCCCACCCAGGTTCCCCGTCCCTGCCTTTGATGCGGAGGGAACGATGCAGAGCTCCAGGAAGTCTATGGACAGGCACAGGAGAGTGGCCAGGGTGATGGGTGGGACCAGATCCAGGACACCTAACCACGCTGCAGGAACGACGGTGGGAGAGCCACCTGCTGGATTTGGAGTTGTTCGAAACCCAGGGTGGAGGTGGTGACCTTTTGGGGTGATGTGGGGTTCGTGGTTTCCAGAGTCAATGGCCAAGGAAGACTTTGTGAAGAAATCTTGGGTGCAAACGAGTGATTTTATGAAAGCACGAGGATGGGACCCACGGGCAGGGCGAGCCGCATTGGGGTCGTGTCGGGTCGCTCATTATGTAGTCTCTGGTTGGGAGGGCGTTAGGGATAGAGTAAGTCTCCATGGAATTCTGGAAGCAAGGTTCCAGGGCCTTGAGGGGCTAGACGTTGGTGGGGAAACGCCAAGCGTTTCTTCTCGTTTCATGAAACCTCAGTCACGAGACCCCTCACGTGGATCTCGGCGAGCACAAGCGTGGCGTGTGATTGCCAGCCTGTACGATGGGGGCTTTGAGATGAAGTAGACTTGCAGGGTCCTCGAGGTTAGCATAATGTGAAGAAGCTAAGGTTCTCTTTTGCCCCCACCAAGATGTCCTCCTCGAGGCAGCTGAGCTCGTAGAGGGAGGTCCCTCTGCCTGTTTCAAGGACTTGTCATTGGGCAGCAGGCAGTCAGGGAATTTAAGTTTTCCCTGGCCTCAGTTTCCCACACGACCACGGCAAGCACTTCGACACCTGCCCTTTGTTCCGGGGTCTCCACGAGCGTCCGAGGACGATCACAACATATCCCACCTGGGAGGGCCGGCGCCAGCCTGTATCTCGCCCTCAGCCTGCTTCATGCTCCCTCACCAGATCCCCCCTGAAGGCTTTTGACCTTGAAATCGTTAGGGTTGCTGCAGGCGGATGGGCTCATGTTCCGTACCTTCTTCCTGCTGAGGAGGGGCGTAGAGTTGTCCCTACCTGTCTTGGTCCATGTGGGCCAGTCGGGGAACATAGAGGGGAGTGAGAAAAGGCAGAGGCAGTGGCATCCAAGGTGGGCAACCCATATGAACCTCCTTGAGGAGAAAGGATCGTGTGATGACTTGGTGGCAGTGACGAGTCTTGGTACCAGGCAGGGAGACGTGGGAAAAAACAGCCAACCGGAATGCCAATAACTGGAGCCCAAATGGAAGTGCTTGGGTAGCTGACAAACCTCCTGCAGTCCAGGAGTTGAACCAGTCATTGAAGGAAAGAGGGGGATTGTTTGAAGCGTCCGTTGGAGTCCTCATGTCAGTCCGAAATGCAGAAACGTTTCTGCGGGCATCCGGAACGTACACCCATCTTTTGCGTTGGAAGGGGTATCCGTTCCACCTCGTGCGGCGGTTGGCCCATCACGTGCCATTATACTTTGCAGAACTGTTTGATGCATTGGAGTTATTGGGGTATTTCACACTGGAGTGGTATGATATGTAGAGATTCCTTTGGGGCCTTCACTGGGTAACGGGTGGTGGATTGCCATCCTAAAGACTCTCTGGTTGAGGAAGCAATCAGCTCATGAATCAGAGGTCCTTTTCTAGAACGAAAGGAAACAGGTAATGAGTTAGAGCAAATTACCAAGCTCGTGTCCACCAGCGCCGCCAGGGAGATGTTAGATGTCAGGCCGGAAGCATCCTCAGATGAGAGTGGGAATAGGCAGCAGGAATCCGATGGGGCTTTCTGGCCTGTGCCCCCAATATCTGCGGTGGTCCTTTGACTGGCCCGTCATAAGAAAGAATTGTTAATAGAACTTGGGAAAAGAGACCAAAAAAGAGAGTCGTGACCATCCTCTAAGAGACGTTTGAGGTCTTCCACAGGCTCACAGGAAGAAGAAGGCACATGAGTTTGCTCATTGATATCCTGCAAAAGGGGGTACAAGTTTTATTTCGATACAGGAGCCGGTGAAAAATGCCCCCGCAGAAGTGGGCGAATTCCTCTGCCTTTGGTCCCCGATAGATGCTCAGGTTCCTGCACCGGGAGGAAGAGACCTTCTTGACTCTCGTGGGGAGGCTGCTGGGAACTGTGGAAGGAAGGTCTCAGGCCCACATTCCCAAGGGTCTTTATGGCTCCACGAGTCATAAGTCAACCTCCGTTCCTTAGAGCTACATGGTCTAAGCTCCTGTGAGATCTAGACCTGAGCCCCAACCCAGAGTGGGACGCTTGAGTGGCTGAGGCCCACCGAGGTTCCCCGTCCCTGCCTTTGAAGTGGAGGGAAAGATGCAGACCTTGAGGAAGCCCAGGGACAGGTACAGGAGAGTGGCCATCAGCTGGACCAACACGGGCTGGTGTGTGACACGGGCTGGGCGCCCTGTGTGCATAAGGAGGCCCAGGAAGATCGGGGCCCGTGGATCATGGACTGTGCACACCCCCACAGTTGTCTGCAGTGGATTCCAATCGAGAGGGTTTACCATGCCACGGCCTACAAGAGGAGAGGCCGCCCTAGCTGCAGGTCTGTCCTGTCCCCAGCTGGGTGAAGCTTTAGAGACTGGACTGATTTTCCTGAGGCATCTCGCTCCTCTCTTGCTCTTGTGATTTTCGTATGTGGAGGAGGGAGTGCGTCACGCTCAATCGGGAGTAAAGCCGATGCTCCAGAAAGATGTATCCCAGATCCTCTGTCTGCATCCTCCCCGCACAGAACTGGGGCCGTGCCCGTCCCAGGTGGAGGAGCGGGGGGTGATGCAGTAGCAGGGAACTCACCGGAACAACGAAGCGAAAGGATGACGTAAGGGACTAGTCTCAGGGCGACTGCAGGGCAGAGACAGAGATCATGGGGGCGCCCGGGGGGCTCCGTCGCTGAGCGGCTGACTTCGGCTCAGGTCACCATCTTGCAGTGCATGGGTCTGAGTCCCCTGTCGGGCCCTGCGCCGCGAGCTCGGAGCCTGGAGCCAGCTTTGGCATTCTGTGTCTCCCTCTCTCTCTGCCCCTACCGGACCTCATTCTGTCTCTGTCTCTCTCAAAAGTAGACAGATGTTCCAAAATGGTTTTTCAGAAGTAAATGCCCAGTAAGTGAAGGGAGAGCCCTGGGAACCGCACCCCAGCACCCTCGAGCCAGGAACAGAGTAGAGTCCCTGCAGAGAAGTCTCCACCCCTGCTCTGAGAGACGCAGAGTCATGGCCTCTGACGATGTTTATGACAACTCACTTCCACAGCACTTGTGATGTGCCTGGCCCTGGTCTGAGCGTTCCATGGGGTCCTCACCACCCAGGAAGGAGGCACTGTTTGTACACTCATCTTCTACATGAGGAAGCTGCAGCTCAGAGCTGTTATGAGGCTTGCCCGGGGTCACGCAGCAGGTCAGTGATGGAATGAGCTGGAATTTGATCCCAGGCGGTCTGACGCCAGACTCCATGCTCTTCCGACGTCACAGCATGGTCCCGTCGGACGCCGAGCGGGCTCCAGCACTGCTTCCTGGCAATTGGTCTCAGACCCTGGTGCCAAGGGGCCCTTCACGGAGTGTAGAAGATCTTAGTCCCCGAGCCCCGGCCCATGGTGGGTCTGGGCCTGCCCTGGCCTCCTCGGGCCTGGAAGAGGCCCTCCCCAGCTTCCAAGGCCAGCCCAGGCCAGCTGTTGTTTCTCTTGTTTGCTTCAGGGGAGTCCCAGCTCCAGTTAGAGAATTCTGTCTTTTGTAGACTCTAGAAATTCTGGGAAGGGCCCTAAATGGTGGGTCCTCAGTTCAGGGATTTCAGACCGCAGGAGCCCCAGGGAGACTATACTTTGTGAAGCCTCTGGTGCCTCGGGGAGCAGCTTTCTACGGGTGCCTCAAGACATGAGTGTGCGGAGAGTGACACGCGGCGTTGGCTGAGAATGATTTATGGTCAGGTTGGGTCTTGTGGGTTGGGGGCCGGTGTGTCTGGAGTGTAGTGAGATGCCCAAAGCTCGCAGCGGGGTGGGAAGAGGGAGCACTGTGTGGGTTGGTGAGGCAGTTGGGTTTCACCTGGAGTGTCATGGAAAGCAGCTGGAAGGCTCTGAGTAGGGCCAGGAAACCGTAGAGGAGGCCAGATGGCTAAGAGACAGTCACTGCCAGACAGGCCACACCTTAGTGGTAAGTGCGGTGGCTGCAGCTCCTGTCAGTAGAGCAGAGCCCGGGGAACAGCAAACATGAGGGCCCGGTGCAGGTGCCGAGGCCAGCCAGGACCCCTGCCCTTAAATCCTTCAGCCTGTGCGTTCTGAACCCTGCATGCCCAGAATGGTGGGGTGCCTGTATCAGCTAGTTTCTGCTGCATAAGAACCACTCCAAAATGTGGCAGTTTACACCAACTGTTTACTTAGCTGAGCAGTTAGCTGGTCGGGCAGGTCTGGGCTCCCTCAGACATGTGTGGTCAATGCACGGGTCAGTGGATTTCGGGATGGGTGTTAGCTGCAGCGGCCAGGGGTGCTGGTGAGTGGGCTGCATGTCTCTCGTTCTACCACGAGGCTCTCTGGGCTTCTGCACATGGTGGTGGCAGAGAGGGTGGGTACTCAAGGTCACAAGATTGTTCGAGGCCTATGCCCGATATTGGCCCAGCATCATTTCCACCACGTCCTGTCGGCCAGAGCAAGTCATGGATCCAGCACAGATTCAGAGCGGGAGCAGGGGAGTTGGGGAGCCAGTCCCCACCTCCTGATGGGAGGAGCTACCCCATCCTATTGCAAAGAGTATGGAGACACGGAGGTGAAGAAATAGAGCTGTTTATGGGTCAACCACAGTGTCCCTGGTTCTCGAGGGAGGAGTAAGAGAGGAGCCAGGGCCCCAGACTGGTCACCATGGCTGTGTCTGTCGCCCTGAAGAAACCAGACCCCTTATTGTCCAGAGGGAGCTCAGACCGTTTGTTCCTATGCCGTCAAATGGCAGCAAGAGACTCAGCAGTCCCCATGGAGGCGTCTTTCTCTGGGATGCTGACCCCCAAGACTGCAGACGTCATCGGGAACAATAGCACACCCTTGGCCTCACCTTTTCCAGGAAGCCCTCTGGCTCTCCAGGCTTCCTCTGGACTGTCCCTGGCTCGCCCCACGGCTCCTGTCCCAGAAAACAGTGTACCGTGTCCGTCACTGGTGCATGTGAGTGTCAGCCTCCTGAGTCAGAAAGGCCGCGGATTGGGGACGGGGCCGTGTCTGCTCCCCCTGAATCCCTACAGCTGGGGGTGTGCCCTGAGGACGAGGCCGGGAGGGTGTGGGCACTGCGGACCTGCAGTCAGTGCTGGCTCCCAGCGGCGCCTGCAGGGAAGGGGAGGGTCACTGCCCCTGGCAGCAGGCTCCAGATGAGCTCCGCCTGGCGCAGGGGTGGGGTGGCTGGGAACGGGGGCTGCATGCAGGGCAGCAGCAGGGGTGCAGTGGAGCAAGGGCAGGGACCACAGTCGTCCTGCAGACAGTCAGAAATGGGTCTCCAGCTCTGGGCGCCAGCCCCAAGGCAGGAAGGCAGCTCGCAGGGGAGCATGTGGAGAAGTCGCTCCGAGCGATCAAGGCCAGAGCTGGGCAGATGGAAAGGCAGGCAGGGCCTGGCACCCCCAAGGGAAAGGGAGACATCGGCAACCTTTGACTATAGTTAGCTTCTAGTTACTGGAGTTTCCCTTGCCTGAGATCCAAGGTAGCCCAAATCAGTAGGATTAGGATGAAAAAGGAAATACAAGGAAAGTAGGACACAGCAACCGCAAGCGCACTATGGTGTCTGTGCCATCACAGCGCAGGAGAAACATCTTCGTCACCGTGTCATGCACACCGAAGACGAGGGAGGGAAGGGTCGAGGCGGGGAACGCGGTCTTCGCCAGGTGTGCAGGGTGCGCCTCGCTGGGGCCCCCAGTGGGTTACGCCTGCCAGACCTGCTGGTGCGCCAGCTCGACCTGCCAGCCTGGCATTAGCTGGGGATGCGCACGTCCCAGTGTCCTGGAGAGGAGACCCGGGTGTGAAGGGAGTCTCTGGGCTGGGCAGTCTCCCTTGATGCTTTTGCGGTTTGTCCTTGTCTGTTGTATGTCGAACCCCAAGCATCCCAGTGTCGTAAATTACCTGGAACTAGTTTGCTAACCCTTGTGACTCGCTGCGGCGCCTTTTCAAGAGCGGCCAGTTATGTAACTGGCTGAGTGAAGCATGACCGAGTCCCCTCAGTGAGGCTGTGTCCCATCTGGCATGGAGGCCAGCCACCCAGGACCACAGGGCCAACGCAGGGAGATGCCGCGGGTCTGTGGCAATACATTCCCAGCAAGGAGAAGGGTTTGCGGATGAATGAAGTTGGATTCTCACTCCTTGGGTGTTGAGCGGAGCGTTGGCTAGGACATGTGTGAGAGGAAACTACCAGAGCCTGAGCAATTATCTGTCCAAGAGACGTCAGAGGTAGCACAGTGCCTTTCGTTACCAGCCAGACCGGAAAACCTCACGATGCCTGGGACCTCGGCTGAAGCATTCTGAACAGACTTGTCCCAGTAGCAGGAAAGGATGAGCTCTAAACCTAATTGTTCCTTGTTTGTTCTTCATTATACAGATTCTGTGTCTCTTCATGGTCTGCTTTTAGGATTACTCTAGTTCTGTCCCAAATGGTACTAGAATGTTGATTGGGAGGGATTCCTTTGTATTTACATCACTTTGGGTAAAATGGCCAATTCTATAAATGGACATTTCCAACCCAGAGGCTGTGTCAACTGTCCTCGCCTGCCCAAACTTGGTGACAGTGACTTTTCCTGCTGTGACCTAGTTTCCTATTCCTGAGACTTTAAATAACTGTACAACCGTGATTGATTTAAAGATCACAGAGGGCTCGATCTGGCAGTTTTCTGTGTGGGTCCTGTAAGTTAGTATGTTTTGAGTCTGCATTCATGTTGTGACATGTTTTAGTTCTTAAGTCATGACTTTAATTGTGGTTCAATGTAGAAAACATACTAGCGACTATTTAAAAGACTTTAAGTCTCCAGTGTATGCCACTAAGTATATTCCCGTTGTCCACACACCGCCACCTTCCACCTTGAGAATGTTTAAATGGTGACCTAGTGACAGTCTATGTCTATTAACTGCCCATTTCCCTTTCCCCTCTGAGTGGCATCTATATTTTGTTATTGATAGGCGCATTTGATTATTAGGGATACCTCAGACAAGTAGAATCTTACAATATTCTTTTCTGTGATTGGATCATTACCTTTGTCTTAGTGAATTGAAGGTTCATCCACATTGAGCTAGGAATCAGTACTATGGTCCTTTGCGTGGCAAGGTAGTATTCCTTGGTGATTACATCACCTATTCACCCTTCAATGGACCTCCGGTCGGTTTAGCCTTTTGACTGTTGTGCGTAATTCTTCTATGAATTTGGGAGAAGAAATACAGAGTGAGACCCTGCTTTCAAATATTTGGGGTACATACCTGAGGCATGTTAATTCGTTTATTTTTAAGGTCTTGAAGAACCATCATTCAGTTCTCCCCAGCAGCTGTACAATTTGACTTCATTTCTTAACCGACGGAGCCACCCAGGCGTTGCATGTGTCTGTAGCTCATTTTATTTAATTTCATTTTTTTTTTAAATTACAGTGCAGAAAGGTGATTTTGTTGATATTAAAGCAAGGGGACAGGACATCTGGACAAGAAGAACTGCCCCTGTAACATGAGGAGACCCTGGTTTTGTACTATGGATTTAGGGGCTGTAATGCCAGAGGATGTTTCCAGGGAGAGTTTCATATGCTAAGGAAGACTCACAGGATAGTGGAGGCCTAGCTGTGGTGAAGCTAAGGTTGATTTTCCCCCTAGCGAATTATTAGCATCCAGACAATAGGGAGCTCCTGGAGAAACTTTTCTTCTCTGCCCGCCTCAAGGATTTGTCAATGGGCTGCAGATGATAAGGAAATTTAACCTCATCTGCCATTTCATTCTGCCTTCGTTTCCCATGTCTTTCCCCCCTGAACCATTTGAACCTTCAAATCTTTGAGGTTGCTGAGGGTGAAAGGTCTCCTCTTCCATAACTTCCTGCTCAGTGGGGGAATATAGAGCTGTCCCTACCTCTGGGCCAACATCGGTCAATTGGCGAAGGTATTAATATACAGGAGTTACCACAGGCAGAGGCAGCCAACCCAAGGTAGACAACGTACATAAAGCTCCTTGAGTAGAAAGGATCATCTGTCTTCTAGAAGTTATGGCTGTGAAGTAGTCTTGACATCAGGTAGGAAGACACCAGAAAAGACAACGAAATAAGCTGAATAGTATAAGAAGGAATATATGCAGAGAGAGACCTGAGGTCTTTCACTGGTTCTTAGAAATAAGAAAGTGTGTCAGCTTGCATACTCAATCCCTGTGAGGAGGTACAGGTTTAATTCTTGATATGTGAGTCCATCAAGAATGGCCTTCTAATTCCTTCTCGGCCTTTTGGCTAAGAACAAGTGAAGAATGGCCTTCTAATTCTGTTCTAGTGGAAGTACAGAATACAACGTAGCAAGGGGCACTTCCATTTTGGTGTTAATCCGATGTATTAGACTTCCAGTCTTTCAATACATCATGTCTCCTGGGTTTATATGGGATGGGTTTCTAGTAACTGTCAGATCAGGTTCCGGAAACAAAGGAAGTTTTGGCAAGCTGCTCTGCTTGGGGATATTCCTTAACGTCCCATTCCTGGGGTGGACCAACCACAGTTAGCTCCAGTTAGAGCCGTTACCGGGGAAATCCATGAGGGAGAAGCCCCCGCCTGCATTAGGAGTAGGAACAGAGAAAAGAGAGAGAGAGAGTTAGCATCCCGCTCGTTTGGTGTGGCCTGTGTTTCCTCCAGTGACCTGGATTTACTTGGACAAGACCTATGTAGACATCCAGGTGTCAGGAGGGAGGTTCGTAGCCAAATACATTTGGGTGAACAGTCTGTAAGAGGCCTTTTGGTCTGGGTCTTCATTTCGAGCTGTCAAGGCCTGGACTTAGGGTCCCTCCATCCAGTTGCCCTGTTTCCTGCAGAGGAGAACTAACTGCTAGATCCTCTGGAGGCCATACAGTGTTACAGGAGTTCAGTCCTTTCCCAGATTTTGAAATCCAATGTGCTCAGAGCGGGTTAAAATAGCATCCCAAGGGAGAGTCCCTGGGGACCAAAGAGAAGCTCCCAGGCCCCTCCTGGAGAGCGGTCATTACCATGAAAATCACCCCCGACTGCTGAGTGGCATCCTCTGGGCAAGTTATGTCAGAGGTTCCTGTGATGTCAAAGGGACCCGAAGCATTCCTGGAACAGAATTGCTGTGATCATCTCCCAGCTGGCGAAGGGCTCCTGAACGAGGGAAGCCGGCCCTCCCACAGATTCCTCATTCCATTCTACACTCCAAATGGGTGCTGGCTTATGGACCACGTTTGTATTGCCGAGAAGGCCATGCTGCACCGCCCTTGGGGTGTGGGAGGGGCTGTGCTGCTCTGCACTTGTGGCTTGCCCTTGCAGAGAAGGCCGTGAAAAACCCGCCTGTTTTGTCGCATGGAAAACACTGGAACAGTTTTACAAAATTACCCAATTCTGTAATTGAGGACATTGACCAAATACAGTAAAGACAGTATTTCCATCATGATATATAAGGAACATTCCAACACATATAGTCATTACAGCCAACTTCCCTAGGAAATGGTTGCTTGTTGGGCTTTAATTCAGTCGGGTACTGGTTTCTGCCAGCTCCCAGTGGAGGTCTCTGGCCGAAGTGGCTGGACCAGGGATGTGGGGGGAGATCAAGTGAAACCACTGAGAAGAAAGCCTCACCCAGAGTCTTAAGATGGGCAGCTGTCCTGGTGACAGGTGGCTGTCCCATGCCTAAAACGGACAACTTTGTATTAGGGTGGGAATAAAGAGAAGGCAGGAGATTCGGGGTCTTATCATTCCAGACAGGGTCATTAACTTCTAGCTAAAAGGCAGGTTTTCTTCTTCCCGTGGAGTCGTCACAGCTGAGAGGAATGCAGCCTGAGTGATGGACATGAAAGTGTTGCATTAGGGCCACACTTGTCAAAAGGCCCTGTATTAAAGTAAAGGTCAGCTTTATCATTCATGATGCAGCTCAAGGTTGCATCTGCTCAGAGTCCAGAAGAATTCATTGCTCCCATGTTTGACACATATAAATGAGAAGGTTTTTGGGGTGATCGTGAGCTTTGCGGGATCTGGAGCTAACGACCTGGAAAGAATTCTTGAAGATGTCTTTGGTGCAAAACGGTGGTTTTATTGAAGCATCAGGGAGAGGACCCGTGGGGAGGAAGAGCTGCCCCATGTGTTTGCATTTTAAATGAATTTACATTTTCCAGTAACCTTTGCTGTAGGTTGTAAAGTTTGTGTACACATGTTATTTCGTATGGTTTCCAATGAATTGTTCCTTAACTGTTTTTGGCGAATTTAGGGGCTACCTGGCTCCACTTGAGTATCCAATTTCCAAAATGTTATAGATTCACGGGCGGCCAGGAGGGGGCGATGCCTCCCCGGACCAGTTATTGCAATGTGTCCTGCACTAACGTCATCGCCTGCAGGGGGCGCCAGAGGCCCGCTCACTGACGCCAGCGCCCGCATGCGCACTCCGCCTGCCTCGGTCCCTCGCAGGAGCTCTGCTTCCTCGGAACCAGCTGTGGGGAAGGAGCGACGAGGTGGGTTCTCGGCCACAGGGACAGGAAGCGGGTCTCCCCAGAACCCGCTGTGGAGGATTCCAGAGGCCGTGGGGCCACGTCCCCTCAGACAAGAACCCGGCCTCCTCAGGACCCGCTGTGGTGGGTTCGGGAGGGTGTGGGCCGAAGACCGCAGGGACAAAACCCCGGTCTCCTCGGACCCGCCGCGGGAGGAGCAGGTGAGGGGAAAGCGAGGCCCGCGGAGGAGGAGCTTCCGGAGCAGACACCGCTGAGGGGGGGGGGAGGGCGGTGTTCAGTGGACCCGGTGGGGGGAGGGCCCGGCGCGGCTTGGGTCGCGGTCATGACGGGGTCCCCCCCCGCCCCCCCTGGGGCTGTGCACATGGCCTTCGGGTCTTCCCGCCCTGGGCTCCGGGCCCGCGCGTCGCTGTTTCTGCTCCGCGACACTCGGTTCCCGCTGCGTCGTCACGCGGTTCGCGGCCCGCGAGCAGGTGTCCGGGCGGTGCTCGCGCTGCCGCCGCTGAGGCCGCGCGGGTCGGGGGGTCGGTTCCGCGTGTGACACGGCGTGTGGGGGGTTGGGTACCGATGGCCCGGATGTGCAGATCGCCCCAGGCGGATGGACATGGTCACAGGATGGATTGGCCCGCGTCCAGGAGCACAGAGCGGCTTTCCGTCCCCGCGCGTCTTCCTGCATTTCTGTCCCCAGTGTCCTGTCGTTCTCAGAGAGCAGGTCCGTCCCCTCCTCGCTGAGCTTTCCTCCCGGGCACTTGGTTCCTCTGGCGCAGGTGTCAGTCGGTCCGTCTCTTCGTGTTCCTTTCCCATTGGTCGTCCTCAGTGTGTCGATATGCAGGTGGGTTTCTGTGTCGATTTTGTGTCCTGCGAGTGTATGCGTGTATCAGTTCTGTTTACCTTCAATAGAACACCTCCAGTTTCTACCGGGAAAAATGGGTTCACTTGGGAAAAAGAGTATGTGTCCTCCTGTGACTGGAGAACTTCACTCAGCATAATGACTGCGACGTTCAGTCCATGTTGTAAAGGTGTCGGAATTCCCGTCCTTTGTATGGCTGAGCCGTGTTCCTTGTGGATCGACCGCATGCTCTGTGTTCATCTGTCGGCAGTCCCTTGGGTTGCCGCCGTCTTCGGCTGCTGTGAAGAAGCCGCTGTGAACACGGGAGGAGGAGGCATATCCGCTCTAGGCTTTGCTTTCAGCGTGCGGGTGCGCGTGTGCAGGGGTGGAGTGCTGTGCGCACTTTCTGAGGCGCCGCCGCCCTGTGCTCTGCAGCCGCAGCGTTTTCCTGGACTCCTTCACGTGGCAGAATCATACTGCTGTTCCCGGGTGGGCCCAGTGTGTTTCTCCATTCACCCACCGATGGGCATTGGCACAGTTTTGCTACCATTTGGCCATCGTGAACAGTGCTGCTGTGTATGCTTGTGCGTGTGCTGTTTTTGAAACAACTGCTTCAGTTCTCTGGGACACACATCCGGGAGTAGAGTTGTGGAGCCAGGTGGCCATTCTGTGTGTTTATCTTTCTGAGGAAATAGCAACGTATTTTTTACACGTCGGCTCCACCACTTTCCATTTCCACGGGCACGGTTCAAGGGTTCCGATTTCTCAACGTCTTTGCCAACATTTCTTACATCGTAGTTTTCTATGTGAAGGCAATTTTCGTGCATGTAAAAGGGTGTCTAACTTTGGTTTCCGTCATCCTTTCCATAAGGATTACTGGTGTTTAACATCTTTTCACGTCTGTTCGCCATTCATATAGGATCTCTCTTAGGAAGGTATAACCGAGTTCTTTGTCCATTCTAAAAATTGTGGGTTTGTTGTTATTGTTGATGATGAGTTGTACAAGCTCTTCATTCTGTAAAACAGACTCTTACCTGACAAAAAACGTGCAAACGTTTCCTTTCATTCTAGGCATCGTCTTTTCATGTCTGGGATAGCAGCTTGTGAGGTACAAAGGCTCTGAATGCTGAAGAAACTAAAACTACCTATGTTTCTTTCCTTGCCTGTGCTTTGGTGTCTGCTCTAAGAGCATTGTTAAACATAATGCTCAGGAAGATCTTTCTCCATTTGTATTTTCGAGAGTTTACAAGTTGATCTCTTCCATTTAAGCTTTTGATCCACTTTGAGTCACTGTTTGTAGGTGGTGTGAGGGTATGGGTCCAATTTCATTCCCCTGCACATGGATCGGCGGTCATGTAGCACCCTTTGTCAAAAAGACCATTGTTTCCCCGATGTCATGCGGTCCATCCTTGTCAAAATTGGGTTGACCAGAGAGGAGAGAATTTATTTTGGGGTTCTTCATGAAATCCCACTGATCTTCATGTATATCTTTGTGACAGTATCACCAAGTTTTATTTACTATGGCTTAGTTTTGAGGTTTGAAATTGGGAAGCATGAGCTTTTACTTTTGAGATTTTAGATTATTTTGTTTATTTTGTGTGCCTTGATTTTCCATTTGACTGTTAGGATTAGCTTGTGCATTCCTTCTGTGAAGATTTTGTGAATATTCCGGGAATCACACGGAGTCTGCATGTTGCATTGTGTGCTCTTGCCATTCAACAGTAGTACGCGTTATATTGTCTTTAATTTCTTTTAGCAGTGTTTAGGATTAGGGTTAGGGTTGGGAGTTCCATAGTTTCAGGTGAGTGGTTAGGATTAGGGCTGGGGTTAGCTTAAGTTAGAGGGTTAGGGTTAGGAGTTACATAGTTCTAGGTTAGTGGTTAGGATTAGGGGTTGGGGTTAGCTTAGGGTAGAGGGTTAGGCTTAGGGCTAGAGGGGAAGGATTAGAGGCTTAGGGTTAGAGGATAAGGGTTATGGTTAGGAGTAAGGTAATTAGGGGTTAGGGTTGGGAGTTGGTGTCAGGGCTAGAGCGTTCAGGATAGGGTTAGAGGGGTTGCATCAGAAGGGAAGGTTAGAGGGTTAAGGGTTAGGGTTAGGGGTTTTGGTTGGGGTCAGTGTTTGTGTTAGGGTTTAGGCTTAGGTTTAGAGATGGAGGTTAGGAATAGTGTCAGGGGGTAGGGGTTAGGAATTGAGATTAGGATACGGGTTAAGTCAGGGTCTAGCAGTTGGGTGTTAGGGGTTAGGCTTAGGGTAGTGTCAGGTTTAGGATGTGGATTCGGTTTAGGGTTGGGGTTTAGGGTAAGGGGTTAGGAGGTACGGGTTAGGGTTAAGGTTAGATTAGGTGTAGGGTGATGTAGGCTTTAGGGTTAGGGTTATGAGCCCCATGTGCCTGGTGTTCTCCGACCTAGGAATTGGGTTCCCATGGGGAGAGAGCCTTGGCTAGGGTTAGGGTTCTGTCTAGGTGAGTTTCCAGGGCAGAAGTGACCCCCATCCCATGATCTCCCTGAAGGGCTGAAATGAGGGTCGGGGTGTGGGTGTGGGTCAGCTGTTGAGTTACAGTTAGAGTTCGGGTTAGTGTTATGGAATAGTTAGTTTTAAGGCCATGGTTAGTGTTAGGGCTAGATCCGAATAGGCTCCTGGCACTGATCCCTGAGCACTGCATTGTTCTCCCAGAGGGCTGAGTTGAGGGTGGATGGGAAAGCTGGTGAGGCTTAGTCTTCGGGTTCAAACACCAGCTTCCTTATGGTTGGGCCTCAGGTTATCCCTTGGGCACTCCATCTAGGGTTCGGAAATGACATGGTGATGTTCTAATTTCCCCACCGTTTAACCTTGCACCTCTTCTGGGCCCCACGCCTGTCGTTTTCTCAGACTTAGGAATGGGTTCCCCATAAGGAGAGAGCCTCGGCTATCCCTTCCATCCAGGGAAGTCACCAGGGCAGAAGCCACACCAGTCCTGTGATGTCCCGGGAGGGCTGAAGTGAGAGTCCGTGTGAGGGTGCAGGTCGGTGTAGGGTTAAGTTTAGAGTTAAGGTTACGGTTAGGGTTAGGGTTAGCCTTAAGGTTAGGTTTAGGTTTAGGTTTAGAACCCAGCATGCCCCAGACGCTGAACCTCCAGCAGTAAAGCGGTCTACCCGGAGGACTGAGGTGAGGGTGCATGGGAGGGTGACGTTCTGACTTAGAGTTTCGGTTCAGAGGAGGCTGCTCTTCGGGATGGGCTGCCGTCGGGCCTCAGGGCACCCCTTGTGCAGTTGCACCCAGGCTTTGGACGTGGCATAGTGATAATGTATGTTCCGTGCCATTTAACCGTCCACCTCTTCTGGGCCCCACGTCCGTGATGTTCTCAGACCTAGGAATTGGGTCCCCGTGTGGAGAGAGCCTCGGTTGGCTAGGATATTTGTTCGATCCAGTGCCCTTCCCGGGGCAGAAGCGATACTCCACCCGTGATCTCCCTGGAGGGCTGAAATGAGAGCCCATCTGCCAGTGTGGGTCAGGGGTGGGGTTATGTTTAGAGTTAGGGTTAGGTTTAAGAATAAGGTTTGGATTAGGGTTAGATCCCAGGAGGCTGTAGGTGCTGATCACCCAGCAGTACAGTGTTCCCTTGAGAGGGCTGAGTTGATGGTACAAGGGAGAGTGCGTGTCAGGCTTAGTGTTTGGGTTGGTTAAGAGCGAGCCCTCTCGGTGTGTCATCCAAGGGTTGGGCCCAAGGGCACCCCTTGTGCAGCTCCATCCAGGGTTTGTCAGTGGCATGGAGATATTCCAAGTTCCATGCTGATTAAGGCTGCACCGTTCTTGGGACTCCTAAGCATGGTGTTTTCAAACCAAGAAACTGGGTTCCAATGGGAGAAAATCTTGGCTAGGTTTAGGGTTCCATCCAGGGGATTCCCCAGGGCAGAAGGGACACCAGTCCAGTGATCTCCCTGGAGGGCTGAAATGAGGGCCCACGTGCTGGTTTGTGTCAGGTGTAAGGTTAAGTTTAGAGTTCGGGTTACTTTTAGGGTTAGGTTTCAGGTTAGGGTTAGATCCCAGGAGGCTTCAGGCACTCATCATCCAGGAGCCCAGTCTTCTCCCCAGAGGGCAAGTGGAGGGCACATGGGTGAATGCCAGTCAGGCTTCGTCTTTGGTGTCAAGGGCCAGCCTCCTCTGTGAGCCAGGCTACAGTTGGGCCTTAGGGCACCGTTTGTGCAGCTTCATCCAGGGTTTCTTCTGCATTCTATGTTTCGTGCCACTTAACCCTGCACTTCTTTGGACCCCACGTCCATTGGTTTCTCCTATCTAGGAATTGAGTGCCCATGGGGAGAGAGCCTTGGCCAGGGAAAAGATTTTTCCCGGGGAGTTTCCAGGGCAGAGGCGACACCAGTCCTGTAACCTCCCTGGTGGGCTGAAATGAGGGCCCATGTGGGAGTGCGGGTGTGGTTTAGGGTTACACTTAGAGGTCCGGGTAGTGTCAGGGTTAGAGTCAGATTTAGGTTTAGGGTTTGAACCCAGGAGACTGAAGGTGCTAAACCTCCCACGGTAGAATGGTTTCCCCAGAGGGCTGAGTTGAGGGCCCATGGGAGGGTGACTGTCAGCGTAGAGTTTGGGTTCCAAGCCAGCCTCCCCTTTGGGATGGGCTCCAGTTGGGCCTCAGGACACCCTGTGCAGCTCCATCGGCGCTTTCTAAATGGCTTGGTGATACTCCAAGTTCCATGCTGATTAAGCCTCCACCACATCTGGGACCCATGACCATGGTGTTCTCAGACCCAGGAATTGGGTCCCCAAGGAGAGAGAGCTGTTTCTCGCGTTAGGGTTCCATCGCGGGGAGTTGCCAGGGCAGAAGAAACACTAGTCCTGTGATCTCCCAGAGGGCTGAAATGAGGGCCCATCTGCTGATGCGAGTCAGGTTTAGGGTTATGGTTCAAGTTAAAGTTAGTGTGGGGTTAGGGTTTGGCTTAGGGTTAGGGTTAGATACCAAGAGGCTCCAGTCATCGATCACCCAACACCGCAGTGTTCTCTCGCAGTGTAGGGTCGAATCGAGGGCACAGGGGAAAGTGTTGTTGAGGCTTAGCGTTAGAGTTGGAGGGCTAGCCATTTCTGTGATCAGGCTATGGTTGGGACTCAGAGCACCTCTTGTGCAGCTCCATCTGGGGTTTGTGAATGGCGCGGTGATATGCCACATTCCATGTTGATTAAGCCCTCACCGATTCTGGGCCCCGTGTCCGGCATGTTCTTAGACCTAGGAGTTGGGTCCCCATGGGGGGAGATCCTTGGCTAGGGTTAGGTTTCCGCCCAGGGGAGTCGCCAGGGCCGAAGTGACACCAGTCTGCTGATCTCCTTGGAGGGCTTCAGTGAAGCCCCGTGTGCGGTGCGGGTCTGGTATAGGGTTGTGGTTAGAGTAAGGGTTAGGGTGATGGTTAGATTCCAGGAGGCTCCAAGCGTTGATCATGAAGTAGTTCAGTGGTCTCCCTGGAGGGCTGAGTTGAGGGCGCTTTGGAAAGTACCAGTCAGCGTTATTCTTTCGGTTCAAGGCCCGGCCTCCTCTTGGGGCCAGGCTACGTTTGGGCCTCAGGGCACCCCTTGTGCAGCTCCATCCAGGCTTTGTAAATGGCATGGTGATATTCCATGGTCCATGCTGGTTAAGCCTGCAGCGGTTCTGGGCCGCAAGTCCGTAGTATTCTCAGACCTAGGAATGGGGTCCCCATGGGGAGAGAGCCTCTGTCCAGGGGAATCCCCAGAGCAGAAGCAACACCTGTCTTGTGATCTCCCTGGAGGGCCGAAATGAGGGTAGATGCTCAGGTGCGGGTCAGGCTTAGAGTTCCTTTTAGAATGAAGGTGAGTGTTCGGATTAGGATCAGTTTTCAGTTTAGGGTTAGATCCCAGTGGCTCCAGGCACAGATCACCCAGCAGTGCAGTGTTCTCTCCTGAGGGGTAAGTTGAGGGTGCGTGGGAAAATCCCAGTCCGGCTTAGTCTTTGGGTTCTAGGGCCAGGCTTTTTGTGCTTCAGGCTGTGGTTGGACCTCGGGTCACCCTTTGTGCAGCTCCATCCTGGCTTTGTAAATAAGCTTTCCCCTTTCTTGCTGCTGAAGTCTGCACCGCTTCTGGGCCCCCTGTCCATGGTGCTCTCAGACCTAGGAATTGGGACCCCGTGGGCAGAGAGCCTTGTCTACGGTGAGGGTTCCGTGTAGGTTAGTTGCCAGGGCAGAAGCAATACAAGACCCATGATCTCCCTGAAGGACTGAAATGAGGGCCCTGTGCCATTGCAAGTCGGGTGTATGGTTATGGTATATTAGGGTTAGGTTTAAGTATAGAATTTGGTTAGTGTTAGATCCCAGGATACTCCGGGCGCTGATCACCCAGCAGTGCAGTGCTCTCCCCCAAGTGCTGTGTTGAGGGTGCACGGGCGAGTGGAGGTAAGGCTTAGTCTTTGTGTTCAAAGGCCAGCCTCCTCTGTGGGCCAGGCTAGAGTCAGGCCTCAGGGCACCCCTTGTGCGGCTCCATCTGTGGATTGGAAATGGCGTGGTCGTAATCTATATCCATGCCGTGAAACCCCGCACGTCTTCTGGGCCCCACATCCGTTGTTTTCTCAGACCTAGGAATCGGGGCCCGATGAGGAGAGAGCCTTGGCTCAGGTTAGGGTTCCTACCAAAGAGGTTGCAAGCGCCAAAGCGACACAAGTCCTGTGATCTCCCTGGAGGGCTGAAATGAAGACCCTCACGTGGCTGTGGGTCAGGTGTATGGTGACAGTAGAGTCAGGGTTCGTGTTAGAGTTAGGCTTAGGTTTAAGTATAGAGTTTGGGTTTGGTATATCCCACAAGGCTCCAGGCACTGATCAGCCAGCAGTGCAGTGCTCTGGCCAGAGGGCTGAGTTCAGGGGTGCCCATAAGGAGAGAGCCTTGGCTAATGTTAGGGTTCTGTCCAGGGGTGTTGCAAGGGCAGAAGGGCCACCAGTCCTGTGATCTCCCTGGAGGGCTGAAATGAGGGCCCATCTGTGGGTCCGGGTCAGGTGTAAGGTTACGGTCAGAGTTAGAGTTATTGTTAGAGTTAGGGTTAGGTGTAAGGTTAGGGTTAGAAGCTATGAGGCTCTAGGCACTGATCACTCAGCAGTGTAGGGTTCTGCCCAGAGGGCTGAGTTGAGGGAACTTGGGAGATGTGGGTCAGGCTTAGTCTTTGGGTTCAATGGCCAGCCTCCTCTGTGGTCGAGGCTATGGTTGGGCCTCAGGGGCACCCATTTTGCAGCTCCACCCATGGGTTGGAAATAGTAAGGTGATCGTCTGTTCCATGCCATTTAATCCTGCACATCTTCTGGGCTCCAAGACCATTGTTTTCTCAGACCTAGTAACTGGGTCCCCATGGGGAGATAGCCTTCTCTAGGTTCAGAGTTCCAACCAGCGAGTTGCCTGGGCAGAAGCAACACCAGTCCCATGATCTCTCTGATGGGCTGACATGAGGGCCATTGGGAGGGTGCCCATCAGGGTTAGTATTGGCTTCAAGGGCCTGCCTCCTCTGTGGGTCAGGCTATGCTTGGGCCTCAAGATCCCCTTGTGCAGCTCTATCTGGGCTTGTAAATGGCATGGTGATGTTCCACGTTCCATGCTGGTGAAGCCTGCACCCCTTCTGTGCCCCATGCCCATGGTGTTCTCAGACCTAGGAGTTGGGGCCCGTGGGGAGAGAGCCCATCATGTTGTTTATGTTATTGATGGTCATTATGTCACGTGCCTCTGAATGTAATGGCTTTATGAGTGGGAGTTCATAGAGTGCCGAGGCCTGGCACATCCGAGGGGGACTCCGGGGTGTGTTGTATGCTCTGTTTTGTGTTTGGCTGCACCATCTTTCAGGGCAGTTGACCGCAGAGTCTGTCCCTGCTTGATTTCTGCAACATAGGGTCCTTGGCCAGAAGATGGTGAGTTTGAACTCGGTGTGCTCTGATGTGCTTGTTGACACTTGAAATGACTGCTCTGAGAATTGAATCCCTGAGGCACTGTCTGGTCAAGAGAGGTGGTGTGGTCAGGGGGTTCTGCTGGTCTTTTGGGAGAAGGGGCCAGCTCCGTTGGGACTGAGGCCACCTTGACCTAGAGGAGCAGTCTCCTCAGAGCACAGAGGGGTGAAGCTTGGTGTAAGCAGGTTAGGTAGCCAGTGTGAGTGTTGCATTCTCTCCAGAAGGTGGCTCTGTGTTCTTGTTGAGGAGCAGAGAAAAGTTAGCAGGGAGCTCCTTAGTCCTTAAAGAGGCATCTTTGTGAACCTGTCTCTCAGGGATGCACTCCCAGATACGTGTGAAACTAGGACCATCTACTAATCACAGATGAAGATCAACTCTGTGTGGCTCTAAGATCTTTGTGGGTCTAAGGTTCTTTGATCTACGTTACTAAGATGTTTTTGAGTCAGAGTTCCTGCTGGCCCTTTGAAGTCATTGACCCAGGGACCCCCAGCCAGGCTGCTGAGCCATCCCTTAGGTACAGAAGCACCCTTTCCAAGTCACCTCTTCCTAAAGCGTTGCCTTTCCCTCTTGTACTTCTGGGTCTTAGCCTTTGGCGGGTCACATGCTGTGATGAACATCCCCTCATGCAAACCTGTCAAAGTGGCCCAAAGAAACCTGCTTACCTGTGACTGACACTTGACGGTCACATCACTTTCCTTCTGAACTCACTGTCGTTCTTCAGGTCTTTGACTATGTGTTGGATTAGGAAATATTTGATTCTGTTGTATTCCTGCTAAGAATATGCATGAAAATAATAAGGGAAGGATTCTTTAGAATAAGAGAGCCAGTCACAATGATTCATCTGGCCATTTGTACATTTTTCGGAAAATGTCCAGGCATGATGGGAAGGACATTGTGTCAGCTCTGAGTATGGTTTATTACGTAGGATAACCACCTTTGTAGAAAGCCATTCGATGACATGCTCATTCAAGATCAGAAAACAGTTTACATTCCAGATAATGCAGTGTTATATACATATGGTATTATCTTGAAGTAGGTCAAAATGTTTCTATGAATTGTATGTTATTGTGCATTCCGTTTTCTGTAACAGGAACGCTATTATTTAAATTAAGCGATAGGAAGAACAGTAAGAATAGGTAAATGTCAGTCACTAGTAACACCGACCAATTATATAATATTGTGTGTTGAAGAAATAAACTATGATTACTAATAAGCTTTTCATTCATCATGGGTTTCTAGTTACCAGGAAAATTGGGAAGAGAGTAGTGAGTCTCCATATACGTCAGACTGTTTTCTGAGTAGTGAGGGCCTATCAGTGGGTACATTATCACAATCGATATCCAGAAGAGACATGGTATTATCAACTGAAGTGTGTATTTTTACTCAGGTTTCTTAGGTTTTAAGGTCTTCTGTTCCAGACTGTTCCCATCGGGCACATTGCATTCAATCATCCTGTCTCCTTAGGCTCCACTTGGCCATGAGGATTTTTCATGATCTGAAAGTTTCAGGGTACTTTTGTAGAATGTATTTTGTAGAATGATCTTTGGTTGGGATATGTCTAATGTTTGTTTCAAATGATTAGACTAGTGTTGATGTGTTTTGGAGAGAAGATCCAGAGGCTTCATGCTGTCCATTATCATCTCTTCACAGATGATATTTCGTCTGAAGATTGGGGTCTTTTGTGGTTCCACACACATTTTAAGATGGTTCTAGTTCTGTGAAGAATGCTGTTGGTATTTTGATGGAGATTGCATTAATTGTGTCCATTGCTTTGGAAAGTAGAGACATTTTCATAACATTTGTACTTCCAATCCATGGGCATGGAATGTCCTTTGTGTCATCTTGAATTTCCTTCATCAGTCATCACCACTTTGGTTAGATTTATTCACAGGTATCTTATTTGGTGTGCCATTGTCAACAGGACTGTTAATTTCTCTTTCTACCGCTTCATTATGGTCTAAAAATGCAACAGATTCTGTACAATGATTTTCTCTCCTGTGACCCTGCTGAATTCATTTATCCGTTCTAGCAGTTACTGGATGGACTCTTTAGGGTTTTCTATATACAGTTGCATGTAATGGGCAAAGTGTGAAAGTTTTACTTTTTCCTGATTTGCATTCCATTTATTCATTCATTCATTCATTCATTCATTCATTCATTTAGTGTGATTGCTGTGGCATAGATTTTCTGTACTATGTTTAAGAAAAGTGGTGAGAGAAAAAACATCGTTGTCTTCTTCCTGATTTTAGAGGAAAATCTCTCAGAGTTTCCCCATTAAGGATGATGTTAACGGTGTTGTTTCATAGGTAACCTTATTATGTTGATGTATGTTCACTCTAAAGCTACTTTATTGGGAGGTTTAGTCATGAATGGATGTTGTACTTTGTTCAATGCTTTTACCTGCAGTGATTGAAATGGTCGTCTGGTTCTTTGTTCAGCTTTATTCATTCTTGGAGACAGAAGCAGAACATGAGTGTGTTCGGGGCAGAGAGAGAGGGAGACACAGAATTTGAAGCAAGCTCCAGGCTCTGAGCTGTCAGCAGGGAGCCCAACACGGGGCTTGAACTCAAGAACCATATGGTCATGACTTGAACCAGTGTCAGTTGCTTTAAAGAATGAGCCACCCAGGAGCCCCGATCCTATGGTTCTTAATCTTTTCTCCAGGTGATGTAATGTATCACATTGATTGATTTGTGAGTATGGAACCACCCTTGTGGCTTGGGAATAAATCCCATGTAACTGTGGTGAATGATTTCTTAAGGTATTTTTTAATTTGGTTGGTACTATTATATGGAGAATTTTTGCATCCATGTTCATCAGGGATATTGGCCTGGAGTTCTCTCTTTTAGTGGACTCTCTATCTGGTTCTGGTCATAGGGGAATGCTGGCCTCATAGAATCAATTTGGATGTTTTCCATTCTTTTTTATACTTTGAATGTACCCAAGGGATACAGGAGTGCTGATGCATAGGGGCACATGTACCCCAATGTTTATATTTTGAAATAGCTTAAGAAGACTAGGTATTAATCCTTTTTTAACTGGCAGAATTCACCTGCAAAGTCCTCCGATCCAAGAATTAGGATTGTTGGGAGTTGTTTGATTACTGAGTCAGTTTCTTTGCTGCCTATTGCTCTGTTCATGTTTTCTATTTCTGTTTCAGTTGATGTACTTTGGGGGTTTTTGTTTGTTTGTTTTTACATAGTTTTATTTTTTCTACTGTATTTTTTAGTTTTCTGTAAAATTTTCAAATTCCATTTTTTTAGTTCCATCACTTCATTTTATTCTATTTCATTGTATTCATTTTTTCAAATTCTCAAACTTTTTTTTTTCTTTTCTTCTCCCCCTCTCTCTAGTCTATCAAGCTCCTTTCGAGCAGAACATACCTAGGGTTTAGCATTTGACTTTTTTCTCATTTATAATTTTTTATTCTCACTTTTTTTTAAAATGGCTTATTGACAAGTTGGTTTCCATATAACACCCAGTGCTCATCCCACAAGTGCCCTCCTCCCCTTCTCCCCCCCCCGCCCCCGTCTGCCCTCAGTTTGTTCTCAGCGTTCAAGAGTCTCTCATGGTTTGCCTCCCTCCCTCTCCCACACTATTTCGCCCCTTCTTCTCCCCCACAGTCCTCCGTTAAATTCCTCCTAATCAGTTTAAGTACTCCGTATGTTTCTAGGAATTCATCTGTTTCTTCTAAATTGTCCAAATTTTGTTGACTTACAAGTTTTCATACTATTATCTTATGAATGTTTGTATTTCTGTGGTGTTGGCTGTGATTTGTCCTCTCTCTTTTGTGATTTTATTTCAGTCCTTTCTCTTTCCCTTTGGAGAAGTCTAGCTAGAGGTTTATCAATGTGACTTATTTTGTTTCACAGTGATCTAGCTATTGGTCTCATTGATCTTTTCTATTGTTTGTTTAGTTTCTCTGTTCTTTATTTTGGCCCTATTCTTTATTATTTCCTTCCTTCTGCGGTTTTAGGTTTGTTGTTCTTTTCCTAGCTCCTTTAGGTGTAAGGTTCAGTTCTTTAGCTGAATGTTTCTCCCTTCCTGGTGTAGGGTGGTGTTGCTCTGTCTTTTCCTCTTAGAAACACTTTCCTACCTTCCAAACGTTTTTGGACCATTGTTTTTTTCATTTTCATTGTTTTCTCTGGAGTTTTAAAATGTCCTCTTTGATTTCCTGGTTGACTCATTCATTGTTTAGTAATATGTTCTTTAACCTCGAGAAGGTCTTTCCAGAGTTTTTCTTGTGGTTGACTTCCAGTTTCAGAGCATCGTAGTCTGGAAATATTCATGGTGTGATTTCAGTCTGCTTGAATGTGTTCAGGTTTGTTTTGTAGGCCAATATGTAACCTATTTTGGACAACTTTCCTCGTGCACTTGAAAAGAATGTATATTGTCCTGTGTTGCACTGGCATGTCCTGAATATTTCTATCCAGTCTGTCTGTTCCACTCTGTCATTCAAAGAAGTCAAAATTTCCTTGTTGATTTTCTGGTTAGATGATGTGTCCATTGATGTAAGTGGGGTGTGAAGGTCTTAGTATCAATTAGTTCCTTTATGTTATTAGCTTTTATGTATTAACTTTTTCATATATTGGGTTCATATATATTTACAGTTATTCTATCTTCCTTTTAGATTGTACCCTAGTGTTATATAGTGTCATCCTTTGTCTCTTGTTATGTTCTTTGTTTTAAAGTCTATGTTCTCTGATACAAGCATTGCTACCCTGGCTTTCTTTTGACCTTCCTTTGTGTGATGTTTCTCCATCCTCTCACTCTCACTCTGTAGGTGTCTTGAGAACTGAAATGGATAACTTGTAGGCAGCTTGTGAATCCGTTTTGTTTTTTCATGCGTGTCTACAGCCTATGTCTTCTAATCAGAGCATTCTTTCCATTTACCTTCAAAGTAATTATTGATGTGTTATGTATGTATTGCCATTTTATTACCTGTTTTGTTGTGGCATGTTTTGCTGATTTCTCTAGTGATATATTTTGATTTCTCTTTATTAGTTGCATATTTAGGAGTGATTCTGATATATGGTTGCCATTAGGTTTTCAGAGCATTTCTTTGCATTTAGAAGTTTGTGTTAAGTGGATGGTCATTTACCGGCTAGCCCATGATTTTCTCCTCCCTATGTTTTGGTACATGTTATATCTTAGATCCATTTTTGTGAGTTCCTTGCCTGACTTTTTACAGAAATATTCATTTTCACTGGATTTGTGTTTTCTGCCTCTCTGCTGGCACTTGTGGTCTCTCCTTTCCACTCCAACAGTTCTTCATAATGTTTCTTGCTGGGCTGATTCAGTGGTACAAACTCCCTTACTTTTTGTTTGGGAGACTCTGTGTCTCCTTCTATTATGAATGATAGACTTGCTGGGTAGAGTATTCTTGGCTGCTGATTTTTCGATTCAGCACTTTGAATATGTCAGGTCACTCTCTTCTGGCTTGCCAAGATTCTGTTGACAAAGCTGCAGCTGTCCTTTGGTGGCTGGCAGCTTTGCACCAGGGCATCCAGGGGCTGGAGGCTATGCACAGAGTGCATCAGTGGCTGGGGGCACGTGGCTGGGTGAGACATAGGAGGGTGGCCAGGCGTGCACAGCTAGGTGTGGTCCAGGTGAGCACAACGTGCTGTGGAGGCTTTGCACGCAGCAGAATGGACAGGGTGCTCCTGTGGTTTTAACTGAGTTTGCTGTGAGCCCAGCCCTGAGGCCAGCAGGCTTGGAGTGGGCAAGTCCCTGAGAGAACTCTTGGGACTGACACACTGCTAGCCCGTTAGGTAACAAGGGTCTGTAGGGCCCAACCCCCTGGTAGGTGCTTCTGTGCTTATTCTGGGGCTGGTGGAGGAGAAGAATGGTGCCTGTGAGACCTCTCCTTGTTGGAGAAGTCACCCAATCGCTCAGAAATCAGCATGAACATATCTGTCTCCTGTTGCCTCTGGCATTGTGTAAACTGCCATGTTGACATTGCCACTCCACCCAGGCAGGGACCTGGCTGTATCACTCACACTCCTGGATCACCCAGTGCTGAGTCTGCTGACCAGAGTAGGGAGGCTCTCTCCTCTGTCACTTGCCTCCCCTCCTTGGTCAACACCTGCGTCATGTTTGTGCTGCTGAGGACTTGCTCCTGTTTAGGCTAAATGTTCCTTGCGGAGTGTCCATGCTGGCTTTTGAGGGAGGGTTTGGAGAAGACAGAGGAACAGGGCCTCTTGTCCTGGAAGCAGACTGTGCCAAGAGCAGAGACCCCGCCCCCCCCCAGCTTGCATCCAGAGATTCTTCAGACCTTGTGCGCCCCTACAGCCCGCAGAGCCTACCTTCACTATGTCCTCTTTAATGTTCTTTGGGTACCGGTTCACCGGGTCGATCTCCTTGCAGTGGATGTCCTTGAGAATCTGGGCCTCCAGTCCGTGTGGTCCTCGGCCATCATCGCGGAGCCGGGGGGCCGCAGGAGGAGATCTAAGTCATGTGACCGGCGGGGCTGAAGAGACCTGGGGCAGGGACACACTTCGGAGTCCCCAGACGTGAGCTCCCGCCGCTCCACAGGCCCCACCCAGCATGCCAGCTGACAGCTGTCCCACGTCACTTCAGCCTGCCTCTACTAAAGCCTCTGTGGCAGGCCTCCAAGCCAAAATTAAGACTGGAACTCTACCGGAAGGCTCAGCTCCCCCTACGGGGGCCGGGGCCGCCCAGGGAGCAGGGCCTCCCCGAGAGAGCAGGCGTGCTGGCATCAGTGGGTCATGGGAAAGCGGGGCTGGCGGAGCTGCGCCATGCATTTGCCCTGCTGCCATCAGCCTTCGGGCTCCTCTGGGAGGGCAGGGGGTGTCCTCAGTCCCGCCTGTTGCGGGCTGTGAGCGTGAGCACGCCTCTCCTCTCTGGTCCCCCAGACCCCCACCTGTGGAATGGGGTCGTGGTGAGAACGCCTGCCTACCCTCGTGGAGAGGGAGAGATGAGCTCTGGTGTGGGAAGGGGCTTTGGGAAGCGAAATACTGTCTGGTAGGGAGTCTCATTGGGATAGTTAGTACCTGACCTTGCTGTTGGGTGGCCTGGGCCAGGGCTCACAAGTGATTGGAGTCCCCCACGTTACGAAGAGCCCTCCAGAAGATGATTGATCCCCAGTCCCAGACGAGAGAGTTAGGGCTGCACATGCTCCTCGGAGGCGAAAACCCCCCTCCTAGAAGCAACAGGGAGGGGCGGCGGTAGGGGGTAGTATGGCAGTGAGGTTCAAATGAGAATAACCGTGTCCCCTTCATTAGAAATGGAGGCGGTGCCACATGATTCTGTAATGGGCTTCCTTGCAGACTTCTGGAAGGAGGGAAGAGTGGATGGGGTCAGCCGTGTGCACATTCATGAGGATGCAGGACAGGGTCCGGAGGGGGGAGGCGGTTCCTGGGCCTGCTTGCTTCCAGGAGAGGCACAGCGGGGAGGCGTGGGTGCTGATTCCCGCTCTGCCACCCGCTGGGCGATCCTCTGTGACCTCACGCCTGCCTTGCTCTCGCTGAGCCTCAGTTTCCCTGTGTGCACAGGAGGGGTTCTGCCCTGGGGGAGTTGGAAGGGGGATCAAGTTCAGGATAAGATGGAGGGGAGCATGGGGTGAGGTGGGGTGGGGAGGGGAGGCAGTGACTCTGAATCAGCAGAATCAGGGACTGTCACGTGGGCTCTGCTGAAATCACAGACTCGCGTCCTGCTGAATGAAGGAATGGGTGAATGAATGAATGCAAGAGGGCTCCTTGGCAAACCTCTTCCTTTATGTGGGCAAGCCTATTTTAAGACGTCTGCTGGGTCCTGTTTGGCATAGCCACACCACGTCACATCCAATGTATTAACAGACATCGACGTGCCTCATTAAATACAATTTATGTAGAACTATATTGGAGCTGAGTTGAAACGCAATGGACTAGTTGAGTAATGTTATGTTCTCTGGACATTTATTCATTTTGATGTGTTTGTCAGTGTGTTTATTTCCTCCCTTCCCCAGTCCCCTTCTCAAATGTATTCATGGGCCCCTGAGAGGCTCCTGGCTGAGGACGCCGGTCCTGGCTCTACAGGAGAGAAGGCCTCGTCTCAGGGCCTCAGGCTTCCCATCTGTACAAGGGGAGACTTGCATGTGCCTCCCATGTGGGGTGTTGTGAAAGGCACTCCCCCTCGGATTTATTGCAGTGATGGAATGTCTAAGTCCCTCACAGGGTGACACCGGGCTGGGCGATGCACCCGCTTCCTTTCTTATGAATTTATTAAGTTTATTTATTTTGAGAGAGAGTGAGAGAGTGCGTGAGAGCACAAGTGGAGGAGGGCACAGAGAGAGAATCCCAAGCAGGCTCCTCAGTGTCAGCATAGAGCCCGACGTAGGGCTCGATCCCACAAACCGTGATATGTTGACCTGAGCCGAAGTCAAGAGTCAGGTGCTCAACTGACTGAGCTACCCAGGCGCCCCTATCTCCTCATTTGATTGTATGGCCTCCACCATCTCTCAGCAGTAGATATTCTTATGCCCATTTTACAGACGAAAGACAGAGACTTGGGGTGGGGTGAGTACGAGCCCTGTGGGGCCCTAATACACCTGAGACCAAGTCCCCAGGTCGTGTGAGATGTGGACAAAAGCGCACCAAACAGCATAGGGTAATTGGGAGAGAGAGCTCTCTCTTCTTCATTCCTTCTGACTATATGAAGGCAAAGGGCTCAGCTATGGGCTGATGGGACTTGAAGTCTCTCTAGCACCTGCTAGAAAGAACAGCCCTCAACTGACCGTGTAGAATGACAACAGTTTCTATCCAGATACCAACATTTTTCTCCATCCTATTTTATTGTACGGATGAACTTCTCATTACGACAAGTGCTACAGAGTTTTATTTCAGACCAAATATGTTGTGGTAAGAAAGTTTTTAAATTAACAGTATTTTGTTTAACCAAAGCAATTCAAAGAAAAAAATCAAGAATGCATTTAGGAGTATCCGGTGATGGCAAAATTCACAAAGGCAGCACTGGATGACCAAATGTGGGGTCAAGTTGAGGGTGGGCTGTGTATCCTCAGACAAGTCACTCCCCGTCTCGGGGCCTCTTCATTTGTAGTAAGGCTCAGACAAGCATAAGGCCCAGAGAAGCATCAGTGCTAATATAATTCTGAAGATTCCTTTTTTCTGAAGGGAAGACCAAAGTCGTCCCTTTAGGCCCAGCAGACAGTGGACCGGGGGCACTTAGAACAGGCCTGAGTCCTGACTGTGCTCTGTGCACACACACTCCAGGAGCTTGGCCCTGGGGGTGTCAGAGCTGGGGGGGTTGCTTTATTCCCACCCTGCTGTGGGCAGCTGCTCCCAGGGGCCCTGAAAGCAGCAACTTTGTAGCCACTTACCTATCTGCAGAAGGCGGGACCGCGGAGCAAGGAGTATCCTTCCTGATTTGCAGAAAAATGATGACTGGCAGGTGACTCAACCAGCACCTGGCCGCATCTGGACTGACCACAGAGTGCCCCCAGCCACCCACTGGGCAAGGGGCCAAATGGCCAGCTCTGAGGGTTGGAGGTCTGGACCATTAGCATAGGTGAGGTGGGAGGGGTGATGGTCTGGAACATCAGCACAGGCGAGGTGGGAGGGGTGAAGGTCTGGAACATCAGCACAGGTGAGGTGGGAGGGGTGAAGGCCTGGAACATCAGCACAGGTGAGGTGGGAGGGGTGGAATGCACGGGCTCCAACCTGGAGGGAGGTCTTGTGAAGCCGTTCCTCTTGTGAATACAGGCGACTGGGCATCGTGAGAGTCCTGACAGTCTGCCTTTTAATAAGGGAGTTGACAACACTAACATTTATTACATTTGTTGTTCTGTGTGGACTCATTGGTCACCTTGCTTTATGTTTTTAATTAACCATAGTTTCATTGTTTTACTTTTAAACCGATCAAATTGTTTTGCTCCATTTTTTTTTTCTCTCTACTGCTTTGAAAATCATGCCTTCTCTATTTTTCTAATGGCCTCTTTGACATGTTTAACATCCTTCGTCTCCTAATCATGCTTATTGTCTCTCTATTCCAACTCGATGTTGGTGACACTGACAAATCAGAGTGTGGAAAAGGGGACAGTGTGACAGCATCTACCACGTGCCAGGTGCTTTCTAATGGTTTCCATATGGGACTCCATTTTACCAGCAGAGCAGCCTGGAAAGGGCGCTTAAGTCTCCCCATTTGCAGATGAGGAACCTGAAGCTTAAAGAGACAGTTGAGAGAAGAGAGTTGCCGTGGGTTAAATAGCAACTTGGTGGCCAAGCAGAATTTCCGAGCCTGTCTCTGCTGCTTTTGTCTGTCTGTCTATCCTGTCTACTACTTGTCTGTACTGAAAAAAGGGTCAGGCTAAGTGAGAGTGACGACAGGAATGCCAGGGGCAGGGATGAGGGTGTGCAGGGGGAGGAGGGAGCTTCCCCCCACCCCCGATCGTCCGGCCCCTAATTCCTGCCAGGGAGGGATCCAGGGAGCCTGGCACAGCTCTGGGAAGCACCCACCCCTGCACTGATTCAGGTCTGATCTAGGAGCTCAGGGACTGCGCCCACCTCGTAACGCCGCAGGCTTCTCAGACACTTATCCCCTCCTCCATTCATTCGTTCATTTGTTCATTAGTTCAGTAGTTCATGCTTTCCTTCATTCGTTCATTTATTCCTCATGTATTTCCTGAGCCCTTCTTGGAGGCAGGATGTAGGAATAGAGGTACGGGGATTCATCAGACATGGTTCCAGCCCACAGACTGGTGGAAATGAGAGGCAGAAGTGCCTAGAGAATGTAATACCCTGAAAGTTTTTGTTTTCTGTCAGTGAATTATGGCTGTATTTTGAAAAGAAAATGATATCCGACCTTTACTAAAGGCTACAGCGTCAGTCTACCCGCTGCTAGGTTCTCGTCACTTTGTAAAAGGGTAAAATATACATGAGGAGGTAGAAAAATTCAGAGGCACCATTTTCAGCACTATGTGGAGTATATCCTTCTGGAAATGGTCTGTACCTATTCAAGCACTCAATCTGCATATCCCTGCAT
>JAESUZ010004785.1:0-19519 GCA_017311185.1 Proteles cristata cristata | reverse complement strand
AATCAGCATTTTTTTCATTGTCATGTTCAAGCCTATACAGATTGGACTTATTTCATAGGAAGGTTTTTCAGGGCCTTTCCCAGTTTTGGCAGCGTTAGTGAAGGCTGAAAGTTCATGAGAAAGCAGAGGTTGGGGCATGCGCAGCTACTAGTTCTTCTAGGAGTGAGGCACACAGGGCTGCCAAGGCTCTGTCTATATAGAGACGTTTTGAAAAGTGCATAACACAGCACTGTTGATAATTTGGTCCTTGCTGAAGAACTTTGGAGTGGAAAAAACAAAGCATACCCATCAAGTTCACGTCGCGGGCATGAAAATTAGCTTGCAAGATGAGGCAGGGTATAATTTACAATCATCATGGCCAGCTGAAGTAGCCAGAGAGAAATGTAATTGAATTTACTGAGGACAAGTGCAGACTGCTGCACTTTACGTGGGTCTCTGTTGCTAAAGAGGGGAACAAGGGCAAATTGCTGAGAAATATTTCTTTTTGGACATGAATTATTTTGATAAGCCGACCTGCCAGTTTACTTGGACTGTGGAGATGGAGCCAGCCACAGGGTGGGCAGGTGGAGGAATGCTTATAGCATGAACTCCAACAAAAAGAGAGATGTACTCTCCTGACCCTTCGTGTTATTTACCTTCTGGAGAAAAATCACACTGATATTTCCGTTTCCAGAACTTGTTTCTTGCTTTTTCTGAAAGCAAGTAAATAATTTGCACTACTTTATCAGGTGCCTGTAGGTTTCTCAGCCTTTTCTGAGAGCCTAGGTAATTTCTCTCTTTAATGAAATTTAAAGCTCTATTGGTGGATCTCTACTTTTGAAGCATTCACTTGTTTTAAGAATTTACAACTTCTTGGGGCACGTGGCTGGCTCAGTGGTGCTTCGACTTTGGCTCAGGTCATGATCTCACAGCTTGTGAGTTCAAGCCCCACGTTGGGCTCTGTGCTGACAGCTCTGAGCCCGGAGCCTGCTTCAGATTCTGGGTCTCCCTCTCTATCTGCCCCACCCCCACTTTTGCTCTGTCTCTCTCACAAAAATAAACATTAAAAAAAAAAAAGAATTTACAACTTCTTAACAGAATTTAAATCTTAAGAAAAATTATTTAAGAAAATATATTTTATTTTTTTCATTTATATATTTCTAAAAATTAAATAATATCTTGTGTCAAAATTGTATAAAGAATAATATCCTAAATACTTCTAGTCCCCAGATTAAAAAATAGAATATTACAAATGGAGTGATGCTCCTTCTTCCAGTCTTTTTTTTTTTAATATATTTTTAAATTTATTTCTTTTTTTTTTTTTTTTACAAATAGTTTATTGTCAAATTAGTTTCCACATAACACCCAGTGCTCATCCCCACAAGCGTCCTCCTCCATGCCCACCCCTCCTCCCCCCCACATCCACCAGTCCTCAGTTTTTGTCAGCATTCAAAGAGTCTCTCATGGTTTGCCTCTCTCCCTTTCCCCCACCATTTCCGCCCTTCTTCTCCCCCTTGGTCCTCCGTCAAGTTCCTCCTAATCCTCCCATACGTGCACACATATGATATTTGTCCTTCTCTGCCTGACTTATTTCGCTCAGCATAACACCCTCAAGGTCCATCCATGTTGCTATACATGGCCAGATTTCATTGCTTCTCATTGCCATGTAGTATTCCATGGTATAGATAAACCACATCTTCTTGATCCATTCATCTGTTGATGGACACTTAGGCTCTTTCCATGTTTAGCTATTGTGGAGAGTGCTGCTATGAACATTGGGGTCCATGTGCTCCTATGCATCAGCATTTCTGTATCCCTTGGGTAAATTCCTAGCAGTGCTATTGCTGGGTCCTAGGGGAGTTCTATTGCTAGTTTCCTTAGGAACCTCCACACTGTTT
The DNA here is from genome assembly GCA_017311185.1 of Proteles cristata cristata. Classification (NCBI taxonomy): domain Eukaryota; kingdom Metazoa; phylum Chordata; class Mammalia; order Carnivora; family Hyaenidae; genus Proteles; species Proteles cristata. Next base: position 17,642 of record JAESUZ010004785.1, on the reverse strand, counting down.
TCCAGAGGGGCTGTACCAGTTTACATTCCCACCAACAGTGTAGGAGGGTGCCCGCTTCTCCACATCCTCGCCAGCATCTAGAGTTCTCTGATTGGCTCATTTTAGCCACTCTGACTGGCGTGAGGTGGTATCTCAGTGTGGTTTTTGATTTGTATTTCCCTGATGAGGAGCGATGCTGAGCATCGCTTCATGTGTCTGTTGGCCATCTGGATGTCCTCTTTGGAGAAGTGTCTGTTCATATCTTCTGCCCATTTCTTCACTGGGTTGTTTGCTTTTCGGGCGTGGAGTTTGGTGAGTTCCTTGTAGATTCTGGATATCAACCCTTTATCTGATATGTCATTTGCAACTATCTTTTCCCATTCCGTTGGTTGCCTATTAATTTTCTGGGTTGTTTCCTTGGCTGTGCAGAAGCTTTTAATCTTGATGAGGTCCCAACAGTTTATTTTTGCTCTTGATTCCCTTGCTTTTGGGGATGTGTCAAGTAAGAAGTTGCTGCGGTGGAGGTCAAGGAGGTTGTTTCCTGCTTTCTCCTCTAGGGTGTTGATAGTTTCCTGTCTCACGTTCAGGTCCTTTATCCATTTTGAGTTTATTTTTGTGCATGGTGTGAGAAAATGATCTAGTTTCATTCTTCTGCATGTTGCTGTCCAGTTCTCCCAACACCATCTGTTAAAAAGGCTGTCTTTTTTCCATCGGATATTCTTTCCTGCTTTGTCAAAGATAGTTGGCTGTATACTTTTGGGTCCACTTCTGAGTTCTCAATTCTGTTCCATTGGTCTATGTGTCTGTTTTTGTGCCAATACCATACTGTCTTGATGATGACAGCTTTGTAGTAGAGGCTAAAGTCTGGGATGGTGATCCCTCCCGTTTTGGTTTTATTTTTCAGTATTACTTTGGCTATTCGGGGTCTTTTGTGGTTCCATACAAATTTTTGGATAGTTTGTTCTAGTTTTGAGAAGTATGCTGGTGCAATTTTGATTGGAATTGCATTGAATGTGTAGAGTGCCTTAGGTAGTAATGACATCTTAACTATATTTATTCTTCCTATCCATGAGCATGGAATGTTTTTCCATTTCTTTGTGTCTTCTTCAATTTCCTTCATAAGTTTTCTATAGTTTTCATCATACAGATCTCTTGTATCCTTGGTTAGGTTTATTCCGAGGTATTTTATGGTTTTTTGTGCAATTGTGAATGGGATCAGTTTCTTGATTTCCTTTTCTGTTGCTTCATTGTTGGTGTATAAAAATGCAACCGATTTCTGTACATTGATTTTGTACCCTGCAACTTGGCTGAATTCTTGGATCAGTTCTAGTAGGCTTCTGGTGGAGTCTGTCGGGTTTTCTATGTAGAGTATCATGTCATCTGCGAAGAGTGAAAGTTTGACTTCCTCTTTGCCAATTCTGATGCCTTTGATTTCCTTTTGGTGTCTGATGGCTGATGCTAGGACTTCCAGCACTATGTTAAACAGCAGTGGTGAGAGTGGGCATCCCTGTCGTGTTCCTGATCTCAGGGGGAAAGCTCTCAGTTTTTCCCCGTTGAGGATGATGTTAGCTGAAGGCTTCTCATAGATGGCTTTGATGATGTTTAAGTAGGTTCCTTCTATCCCAACTTTCTCGAGAGTCTTTATTAAGAAGGGATGCTGTATTTTGTCAAATGCTTTTTCTGCATCTATTGACAGGATCATATGGTTTTATCTTTTCTTTTATTGATATGATGTATCACACTGATTGATTTGCGAATGTTGAACCAGCCCTGTAACCCAGGAATGAATCCCACTTGATCTTGGTGGATGATTCTTTTGATATGCTGCTGGATTCGATATGCAAGGATCTTGTTGAGAATTTTTGCATCCGTATTCATCAAGGATATTGGCCTGTAGTTCTCTCTTTTTGCTGGATCTCTGTCTGGCTTGGGAATCAGTGTGATGCTGGCTTCATAAAATGAATCCGGGAGTTTTCCTTCGCTTTCTATTTTTTGGAATAACTTGAGAAGAATTGGGATTAATTCTGTTTTAAATGTCTGGTAGAATTCCCCAGGGAGGCCATCAGGTCCAGGGCTCTTATTTGTTGGGAGATTTTTGATCACTGATTCAATTTCTTCACTCGCTATGGGTCTGTTCAGGTTTTCTATTTCTTCCCGTGTGAATTTTGGTAGTGAGTGTGTGTTTAGGAATTTGTCCATTTCTTCTAAGTTGTCCAATTTATTGGCATATAATTTTTCATAGTATTCCCTGATAATTGCTTGTATTTCTGAGGGTTTGGTTGTAATAAGTCCATTTTCATTCATAATTTTGTCTATTTGTGTGCTCTCTCTTTTCTTTTGAATAAGTCTGGCTAGAGGTTTGTCAATTTTGTTTACCTTTTCAAAAAACCAACTCTTGGTTTCATGGATCTGTTCAATTGTTTCTTTGGTCTCTATGTTGTTTATTTCTGCTCTAATTTTTACTATTTCTCTTCTTCTACTGGGTTTAGGGCATTCTTTTTGCTCTGCCTCTAGTTCCTTTAGGTGAGCTGTTAGATTTTGGACTTGCGCTTTTTCTAATCTCTTGAAATAGGCCTGGAGAGCAATGTACTTTCCTCTTAGGACTGCCTTGCCGCATCCCATAGATTTTGAATTGTTGTGTTTTCATTTTCATTTGTTTCCACATATTTTTTAATTTCATCTCTAATTGCCTGATTGGCCCATTCATTCTTTAGAAGGGTGTTCTTTAACCTCCATGTTTTTGGAAGTTTTCCAGACTTCTTCCTGTAATTGATTTCAAGTTTCAAAGCATTGTGATCTGACAGTGTGCATGGTATGATCTCTATTCTTTTATATTTATTGAGGGCTGCTTTATGTCCTGGTATGTGATCTATCTTGGAGAATGTGCCATGCGCACTTGAGAAGAAAGTAAATTCCCTGGCCTCAAGATGTAAAGTTCTAAATATATCCGTCAGGTCCATCTGGTCCAATGTGTCTTTCAAGTCCATTATTTCTTTGGTGATTTTCTGTCTGGTTGACCTATCCATTGCTGTAAGTGGAGTATTAAAGTCCCCTGCTATTAGCACATTCTTTTCTATAAGCTTGTTTCTGTTTGTGATTAATTGTTTTAGATATTTAGGTGCTCCCATATTCGGTGCATAGACATTTATGACTGTTAGTTCTTCCTGATGGATGGACCCTGTAATTATTATGTAGTGCCTTTCTTCATCTCTTGTGATTGTCTTTAATTTAAAGTCCAGTTTGTCTGATAGAAGTATCGCTACTCCGGCTTTCTTTTGATTTCCTGTAGCATGATATATATTTCTCCATCCCCTTACTTTTAATCTGAAGGTATCTTCCCGTCTAAAATGAGTTTCTTGTAGACAGCATATAGATGGATTTTGTTTCTTAATCCATTCTGCTACCCTATGTCTTTTGATTGGAGCATTCAGCCCATTTACATTGAGTGTTATTATTGAAATTTGTGGGTTTAGAGTCTTTGTATCTTTTGTAGGTTCATGTTTGTGGTGGTGTCTCTGGTATCTTTGTTCCTTGTAACCTTTCCTTCAGAGCTTCCCCCTCAGGATTTCTTGTAGGGCTGGCTTCGTGGTGACAAATTCTTTCAATTTCTGTTTGTTTGGAAAGGTTTTTATCTCTCCTTCTATTCTGAATGACAGGCTTGTTGGATAGAGGATTCTTGGCTGCATATTTTTACTGTTCATCACATTGAAGATCTCTTGCCATTCCTTTCGGGCCTGCCACGTTTCAGTAGATAGGTCTGTCACCACTCTGATGGGTTTCCCTTTGTATGTGAGGGCCCTTTTCTCCCTAGCTGATTTCAAAATTCTCTCTTTGTCCTTGTATTTTGCCATTTTTACGATGATATGTCGTGCAGAAGATCGATTCAAGTTACGTCTGAGAGGAGTCCTCTGAGACTCTTGTATTTCCACATTTACTTCCTTCCCCAGGTCGGGGAAGTTCTCTGCTATAATTTGTTCCAGGACTCCTTCAGCAACTTTCCCTCTCTCTTCCTCTTCTGGGATTCCTATGATGCAGATATTGTTGCGTTTGACTGTGTCGCTGAGCTCTCGAATTCTTCTTTCCTGTTCCTGGATCAGTTTGTCTCTTTTTTTGTCAGCTTCTTGTTTTTCTATCATGGTGTCTTCTAAATCACTTATTCTCCTTTCTGCCTCTTCAATCCGTGCATTGGAGGCCTCTAATTTATTATGTATCTCATTTATCGCATTTTTAATTCTTCATGTCTATTTTTATTTTCCATTCTGTCTGTAGCCATAGTTTCTTTGATGTCCCCTATGTGTTTTTCAAGCCCAGCTATTAATTTTACCATTATTCTAAAATCTTGTTCAGTTATGCTGCTGATATCTGTTTTGAGCAGTTCATTAGCTGTCATTTCTTCTTGGAGTTTCTTTGGAGGAGAGGTCTTTCGTTTCATCATTTTAGTTAGCTTTCCGGCTCTTGTTGGTTTTAAAGACCTGTTATGCTCTCTGTTTCTATGAGTGCTGCTATATCCAAGAAGACTCTGACTTTCCAGGGCCTATCCTTTCAGAGATTGTTTTATGAATGGTATCCCTCAGTCTCTCTTGTTGGGACCTTAGTTATTTTATTTTCCTATTCGTAGTGATATTTGGGACTCTTCACCTTGTGTACTCTAGCTTGTTTCTGGAGGTATCCCTGGAAGAGAAAACAGACAGACAAACACACAGGGAGCAGGAGCACACAAACACACAGGCTAATTCAACTAACATGCAAAGCGAGAGGGAAAACGAAAAAGTTAAGAGAAAAGACAGAGGAGGGAGGGCGAATAATAGGGAGTATAAAATACATAAAAGGGTCAAAGAGGGAAAAAGAAAAGGAAAAAAGAAGAAAACCGATGGACAAAGAACGGTTTAAAGCATATACCTGGATTTCCCAGCTACAGTTTAGTAGCCATGTGTATGCAGTGCTGGTTGAAGAGCATAGAGAAAAAGAAAGAAGGCAGGGCGAGACGAGGCAGAATTGGAAATAGAATGAACAGGCAGAAGGGATAAGAAGCTTTTTTCAAAGAGGTAAAGGATAGAATATGGTTGGATAGGTGAGAGAAGGATGCTGGAATTATCCAGAGAAACTATATAGTCTAATTACTCCTGAGAGAAATAGTTGAAAATGTCGGTAGGTGTAGAATTTACATTTACAGAATGGACTCGTTGTGATTGTTTAAGCAAGCTGGCGACCAGAGTTAATTAGGTCAGTGTTTTGGGGAAAAAAGCGAGAAAAGAGAAAGAAGAAGAAAAAAAGAGAAAAGAAAGGGGAAAAGAAAGAAGAAAAAAAGGAAAAAAACAAAAAAAGGGGAAAAAAGGAAAAAAGAAAGAAGAAAAAAAAAGAAAAAGAAAAAGGGAGGAGGGCACCTCTCAGGCAGGGATGGGCGTGCCGTGATCCGATGCCTCAGGCGGGGGTTCTGCCTTGGCGATTGTGGGGAGGAGAGTGCTCCAGTCCCTTCTTGAACCCCGCGCTGCAGCTCGCTTTTTTTTTTTTTTTTTGCGTGTCAACTCCCCGTTCCGGGGACGCAGCCGAAGTTGGTTGCACTCTTCAACCCAGGCCAGTTCCAATCTCCAAATCCCTGTCCACGTCCCGCTGAAGTTGCCTTAGTCACAGCTTCCCAGACAACCCCCTCGGGCTATTCCAGGCTCCCTGCTGAGCTCTGGGGGCGGAGTCAGGATCGCTGCTTCCTTCTCTGGGTCGGGCTGGCGCGCATGCGCGGGAGCTTGCCTGCCGGGTCCGCGTAGCCTGAGCCCGCTGGTGTGAGGAAAACCGGGTCTCTCTATGGCTCGTCACCCGAAACACAAACTCACAGGCAAATTTCCCAGTTTTTAGCTCTTTGCCTTCCCTCTCAAGTTCCAGCCAGCCAGGAGCACGGACGCCCGGTGTCTGCGCGTCTCTTTCAGGGGTCCCAGCAGCCCTGGAGCTACAATGGCGGCAGGCGCGCCGCCGCCGCTTTAAAACCCAACCTCCAGGAGCGGCACAAAGAAGCAGTTTGTGTGTTCAGCCTCCCCCAGGACCAGTTGGCGCGAGGGGACCTGGTGTGCAGGTATTTGGCAAGTACGGTCTTTCTATGCACCGAGCGGAGGTTTTTCTGTCTCGGACTCTCTCCTTTTCCCCTCTCACTCCCCGTAGAGGGTAGAGGGGGATCGCCTCCCACCCTGGAGGCTCCGATCCCGGCCCGATTTTACCTTCCCCGGTTCGCACTCACGTTAGAAGGCTTTCTCAGTGGATTCTGCGTCCTTTTTCTCCCAGTCTCTCAGGTTTTGTAAGGTTTCCAATGGCTTCAGATCTTTTCTGTGTGATGTATGGGCGCGAGTGCAAGTACGGAGCTCCTTACTTCTCCGTCATCTTGCCTCATCCCCCTAGTTCCCTTGTCCCTTAAGGAAAATAGCTTAATCAGGTATTTCCCAAATATTTACCAACAGTCTACAATATAAGCGGTACTATAAAATGGTATTATAACATGAAAGATTTCTATGACTTTCAGGAAATTATAATCAAATAAAGGAAATACAACAGGTATACAAGTTTCAATCATGTAAGAAGTGTAGTATTAAACTTTCTTTCATACAGCTTGCATTTATTGAGTGCCTACTACATTCCAGAGCTAAGAGCTAGAACACAATGGTGAGTATAATACATATGATCCCTGACCTTGTAATTCATATAACTTAGCCAGAAATGAAATCAGTTAAACAAGCAACTATAATACAATGTGGTAAGTGCTATGGTACTTAGGGAATCCAGGAAGGTGCCCTGAAGGAAGTGCTCCAGGCGGTGTAAACAGCATATGTAAAGGTCCAGAGATGTGAGAGGCTCTTCTAGCAAGAGAGTGCAAGAATGAGAAAAATTCACTCAAGTAACTGAAGGTGCAATAAGGCTGAAGGAAAGTGCACAAAAAAGAGTAGCAAGAGATAGAGCTGGGGAAGTAGACAAGAATACTACGTATCTTGTATAACATGTTGAACATTATAGACTTTTTCTTGAAGGCTATGGTAAACCACTGAAGGAATTTATAAGGAGAGGTACCAGACCTAAAATTGGCCATGAAGTAAAGAATGGATTTCAGGGTAGAACAAGGAAGCATAGAGTGATCTGTGCAGTAGTTCAGTTAAAGAATTAAAGCAGTGATATACAAGATGAACTTTGGAGGTAAAAATGAGAGGGCTTCATGATTAATTAGACATTGGTGCAGATAGGGATGACTTCAAAGTTTCCAGCTTGAAAAATTGGGTAAATGGTAATGCCATTTACTGAAATGAAGGACATAGTGGGAGGTATAAGCAATAGCTAATGACAGCCTGGGCAAGATATGATATGCTGATAATTGCTAGAAATTTATGAGAACACAAAAAAGAGAAGGATCCCTTTTGGCATTAAATTAGTAAAAGAAGCAGTACTTGAACTGGGAGGGAACTGGGGAAGACAGTTAGGGTAGGGGAAGAATGCAAGACACATTCAAGGAATAGCACATAATCATGATTGCTTAGAACACAGGATTTCTGGGGGGGGGGGCACCCTGATGATAAAACCGCAAAGGTATATTGGGATTTAAAATAGAGAGAGCTTTGAATGTCATACTAAAAAGTTGAGGCTAATATTTGGGTTTACAGTCCAGAAATGTCACTATGAATATGGCGTTAAGCAAGTCATTTAATTCTTCATTCTTCAATTTTCTCATTTAGGAAATGGGTGGCTCCCAGACTTTTGGATTGCATGGATCAGCAAAATTTTTAAAAGGGGCAGGCATGAAGCAACAAAGGGTTGCTGTTATCACTTGCCAGGTATGAACATTAAAAACAAAAATAGGGGCGCCTGGGTGGCTCAGTCGTTTAGGCGTCCGACTTCAGCTCGGGTCATGATCTCATGGTTCGTGGGTTCGAGCCCCGCATCAGGCTCTGTGCTGACAGCTAGTTCAGACCCTGGAGCCTGCTTGAGATTCTGTGTCTCCCTCTCTCTCTCTGACCTTCTCCTGTTCATGCTCTCTCTCTCTCAAAAATAAATAAAATATTTTTAAAAATAAATAAAAATAAAAACAACAAATAAAAAGATACTATCTATTAGTACCATCACTTCATAAAATAAAGTATATTTCAAAACAAAAATTTGGGATAATTTCAAATAATTTTTTAAATATTTTTATTTATTTCTAGGAGAGAGAGAGAGAGAGAGAGACAGTGTGAGCAGGGGAAGGTCAGAGAAAGAGGGAGATACAGACTCTGAAATAGGCTCCAGGCTCTGAGCTGGCAGTCAGCACAGAGCCTGACGTGGGGCCCTCACCCAGGAACCGCGAGATCATAACCTAAGCGAAAGTCGGACGCTTAACCGTCTAAGCCACCCAGGCGCCACTCAAATAATTTTTGAAGTGGTTAAGTTTTATTTTATGTAATTCTCACTTCATTATATATTTTTTTCTTTCCACTGAAGATTGGTGCAAACTTCTGGCACTGGTCCAGAAACCAGAGTTTGGCAACCACTGAATAATACTCCAGGATTCTTTTCAATGCTGACATTCTTGAATTTCTATGATGCCTAGGAGTTTATTCATCAAGCAGTAGGGAGTTATTGAGGGATTTGGGGAAGTGAAATGATACTATCAAACCTATGTTTTAGGAAGTTATTATGGGAGGTCTTAGAAGAGGAAAAGTGAGCAGTCTAATCACATGACTAACACAAAAGTTAAGGTGTGAGGTAACAAAGGCATATGGCAATGGCAATGGAAAAATGTAATGTGTCCAGTGCCACAGATTCTAGGAGAGCTGACAGTGTGCTGTATAAATTATACCTTAACTGGAAGAATTGGCTTCTTCCACCAAATCTGTGCTTTACCTCAGAAGGTTCATTTGTACCATCCTTTTGTCTAGGATATTGTTCAGGAAGTTGACTTCAAAAAAGGCACTTTTTTTCTGGCTCAACATATTCAAACCATAATTTGAAAAGTCTATGGGAGGAAAATAGTTTATTATTCATAATATGTTGAAGAAACTAAGGAATCAATTGCTTGAATGGGTGAATCATGCAGAGGAAGCATATGCTAATGAATTGCCTAAAAATCAGAGCTTGGAGAGGTCACAAATGAAAACCAGTCCTATCATGCCATAAAATCAAAGCCACAGGACTCAAAAACAGAAAATCAGAGAAAATAGTCCTTTTTATATCCTGAGCTATTTTCGCACCATCCCTTCCCAAAGAAAATTATAAAATAGAAAGAGTGGGTCATCATTTAAAATTTGATTAAAATGCTCCTGTTCTCAAACAATATTGAGTTAAATGCCCATACCTCTATAGTTATGGGATTTGCTACATTGAGGTTTTAGAGAAAAAAAAGGTGTTTGAAACGACATGATATTCATCAGATGTGGCTTTATTTTATTTTATCTTAACTTGTTCAAAGAGGAAAACCATAGAACCACTACTGACATTGCAAGGTTTATAGACCTAGAAGGCGCTGGAGTCTAAATGTCAAAACTGTAAATTAGAATTTCTAACAAAGCCACCATTTAGAACCTCTCGTTTAATTTTGATGAGACTGGTGCAAAGCTCTCAAACCAGAATGCTATGGACCACCAGACATCACAAAATGGGTTACACATTGGTGAGATATTGATCTCAGCCCTCAAATAGTCAGAGACTCCTCCATAATTTCTAGTTTGCTGAACAAATGTTCATCATTTTCAATACGCACCATGGCATGAAAAATTTGACAACATTTATGGAGCACTGAGGTGGGGCCCAGAGGTTAGTTAATTCTTGCATTATGCTGACAGTTCTCACATGAGAGTCTTTATAAGAGTAGTAATAATAATAGTTTACACTTACACAGTGTTTGCCATTGTGCCAGGCAGTGTTGTAAGTATGTTTTATTTATTATTTTTAACGTTTATTTATTTTGAGATACAGAGAGAGACAGAGCATGAGCAGGGAAGGGGCAGAGAGAGGGAGACACAGGATCCGAAGCAGGCTCCAGGCTTAGCCGAAGTCGGATGCTTAACCGACCGAGCCACCCAGGTGCCCCTAAGTATGTTTTAAACTACTTAATCTCAGGGCGCCTGAGTGGTCTGAGTGGCTCAGTTGGTTAAAATTTGGCTCAGGTCATGATCCCTTAGTTTGTGAGTTTGATCCCCGCATCAGGCTCTGTGCTGACAGCTCAGAGCCTGGAACCTGCTTTGGATTCTGTGTCTCCCTCTGACTCTGCCCCTCGCCTGTTTGTTCTCTCTCTCTCTCTCTCTCTTTCTCTCTCAACAATAAATAAATATATTTTAAAAAATAAAAGTAAACTACCTAATCTCAAAACAGCCCTATGAAGTAGTGACTATTAATATTGTTATTTTAAATGTGGAATAAAATGGAGAAGTTAAGATTAAGGTCACTAAGTGATTGGCAGAGCTAGGATTCCAACTCAGGATGTATGGTTCCAGAGACCTCATTTCAACTGGCTTTCCTACAAAAATGTAAAGGAAAGCCTTTGTTAGAAGCCACTGGTCTAGGACTAGGGATTGGCAAATAAGGTCTGAAAGCCCAAAGAAGGGAGGAATAAGTTGTTAGTCTAGAGATATATTAAGGATCAGAACTGGATGTCACAGAGTTGCTATTTCAAAATGAAGGTCAAAACCAGAGAACCTCAAGAAATGAAAATAAGAGTCCAAAATCAAGACTTAAGTTGCCAGATGAATCCGGAGTTAAGCTAATGAAGACAGGCAAGTATATGAACGGTAGAATGGCAGATAGTTTTCATGGAGATGGAAATTTTAAACTAAAGAACGCTTACAGTAGTGGTTCTCATCTGGGAATAATGTTGTCTCCACACCCAGAGGATATCTGTGAATGTCTGAAGACAGTTTTGTTTGCATAGCATGAAGGTGGGGTATGTCATATTTGTATCCAGTGGGTAAAAGCCAAGGATGGTACTAAATATCCTGTATTGAATAGGACAGCTTCCTCCTACTCCAACTAAGAATTATCCAGCCCAAAATGACAAGGGTGCCATTATTGAGAAACTCTGGCCTAATATACTTCTGTTTGATTCTACGATTAACCCTACCAGGTAACCTTTATAGACAATGATGGCTAAGGATGATGATGATTATGATGATGATGATGTGATATTGTGGCTACTGGTACTGATAATGATAATGATGAAAAATGAGTTAAAATAACCCAATAAAAAGTAAAAGCATAACCTACCATTTTTAGTGGCTACTGGACATAGCGAAAAGCTGTATTATATTATGTTGTTTACCCTCAGAGCAAACCTATGAAATAATTGCTATTATTAGTTCAATGTTATATATGTGGAAAATGAGCTCAGAGAAGTCAAGTGTCTTGCCCAAGATCACATAACTAGTAAGTGACCCAATTATGATTCATATCCAAATCTGTGTGACCCCAGACACCAGTACGCTCTACACTTGACATTATGTGTATAATTGGCTAAAAGTTAACACTTTGTCTAAGAGTCAGGAGCCAGAAACACCAAAAATGAAGCAACAGAAGGAGAAATCAAAAAACTGATCCCATTCACAATTGCACAAAAAACCATAAAGTACCTAGGAATAAACCTAACCAAGAATATAAGAGATCTGTATGATGAAAACTATAGAAAACTTATGAAGCAAATTGAAGAAGACACAAAGAAAAAACATTCCATGCTCATGGGTCGGAAGAATAAATATTGTTAAAATGTCATTACTACCCAAAGCAATCTACACATTCAACGCAATCCCAATCAAAATTGCACCAGCATTCTTCTCAAAACTAGAACAAACTATCCTCAAATTTGTATGGAACCACAAAAGACCCCAAATAGCCAAAGTAATACTGAAAAATAAAACCAAAACGGGAGGGATCACCATCCCAGACTTTAGCCTCTACTACAAAGCTGTCATCATCAAGACAGTATGGTATAGGCACAAAAACAGACACATAGACCAATGGAACAGAATTGAGAACTCAGAAGTGGACCCAAAAATGTACAGCCAACTAATCTTTGACAAAGCAGGAAAGAGTGTCCAATGGAAAAAAGACAGCCTCTTTAACAGTTGGTGTTGGGAGAACTGGACAGCAACATGCAGAAGAATGAAACTACATCATTTTCTCACACCATACACAAAAATACACTCAAAATGGATAAAGGACCTGAACGTGAGACAGGAAACCATCAAAACCCTAGAGGAGAAAGCAGGAAACAACCTCCTTAACTCCACCGTAGCAATTTCTTACTTGACGCATCCCCAAAAGCAAAAGAATCAAGAGCAAAAATAAACTACTGGGACCTCATCAAGATGAAAAGCTTCTGCAAGGCAAAGGAAACTCTCCATAAAACGAAAAGACAACTGACGGAACGGGAAAAGATAGTTGCCAATGAAATATCAGATAAAGGGTTAATATCCAAAATCTATAAGGAACACACCAAACTCCACACCTGAAAAGCAAACAACCTAGTGAAGAAATGGGCAGAAGATATGAACAGACACTTCTCCAAAGAAGACATCCAGATGACCAACAGACACATGAAAGGATGCTCAGCATCCCTCCTCATCAGGGACATACAAATCAAAACCACACTGAGATACCACCTCATGCTGATCAGAGTGGTTAAAATGAGCAAATCAGAGGACTCTAGATGCCGGGGAGGATGTGGAGAAAAGGGCACCCTCCTACACTGTTCGTGGGAATGGAAACTGGTGCAGCCATCTCTGGAAAACAGTGTGGAGGTTCCTCAAAATATTAACACTAGAACTCCCCTATGACCCAGCAATAGCACTGCTAGGAACTTACCCAAGGGATATAGGAGTGCTGATGCATAGGAGCACATGTACGCCAACGTTCAAAGCAGCACTCTCAACAATAGCCCAAACATGGAAAGAGCCTAAGTGTCCCTCAACGGATGAATGGATCAAGAAGATGTGGTTTATCTATATGATGGAATACTACATGGCAATGAGAAAGAATGAAATCTGGCCATGTGTAGCAACATGGATGGACCTTGAGGGTGTTATGTTGAGTGAAATAAGTCAGGCAGCGAAGGACAAATATCATATGTTTGCACGTATAGGAGGATTAGGAGGAACTTAACGGAGGACCGTGGGGGAGAAGAAGGGCAGAAATGGTGGGGGAAAGGGAGAGAGGCAAACCATGAGAGACTCTTGAATGCTGAGAACAGACTGAGGACTGATGGATGTGGGGGAGAAGGGGGAGATGGGCATGGAGGGGGTTACTTGTGGGGATGAGCACTGGATGTATATGGAAACCAACTTGACAATAAACTATTTGTAAAAAAAAAAAAAAAAAATCCCTCAAAAAAAAAAAAAGTCAGGAGCCAGAATTAGACATGAGACCAAGATTTTCCGGTACTGAGGGGAAGGGATGCTATGAAGAGTTTGAGAAAAAATAGAAGCAGGTATATATGCCACATTCACATTCCTTCTGGAGTGGGCAGCTAGCTTTCTTTCTCACCAAGGACAACCTATATATTATCTCTGGTAAAGGTGAAGAAGGGTATTTAAAATTTTCCTTTCAACAATTCTACCTGGACAATAAATAGCAACAGTTACTATCCTTTTCAATGTTAAATTATTACACAATGAAGTCTTTTAAAATATTTGCTTTTAAACTAGAGTAGGCCTCCTTTACACTTGAGCTGCTGATACTCAGAAGCCAAGCTGCATCTTGGAAATATAACAGCACCATTCAATCAAATCCAGGTCTACAGGAGCTAGCCTGTGACACTGATGTTAGTCCTGTCCCCCAAAACTATCATGACAAAGGCCTGGCATTCTTATTCAGGGCCTTTAAAGTCAGATTCTATTTTCCTGCTGTCACAAATTAAAGCTTAAGTCAGGACAACATCTCCTTCCTCATTTGGCAGAAGGCTCTCTGGTGACAATGAAAATGAAGGCACTTTTTTTTTTTTCCTGACAGATTTTAGAGCTTATCCATAGGCAGAGATTTTGTTTCCTTGTGGGTTGTACCTTGTGGGTTGTACTAGTACAGAGAAGTGAATATCTAAGCACTCCAGTAGTTTTCCTTTTATTTTTATAACAACAAAAAAAAATCACTGCTCATAGAAATCAAAAGTGAAATACCTGGAGTTCATACACTGCATTTTGTGCTCAGATTTCTCAATATTACTCAATTTATTTCATTTAATTTTATTTTCCTGGGACATGGAATCATTGACACCTGGGTTATGAGAGTAATTAAACTATATTTCCTAATACAGTCAGAGTTTATTAGGCCTAAGTGAGAGGCAGTTTATTCGAAAGATTTTTTTTGGCTTTATACTCAGTGGTTTTCTGCTTAAAATAAAGTTGTGTGTGTGTGTGTGTGTGTGTGTGTGTGCATGAATGGGTTTTTAAAGTTTATCGCACTTCATACTTGAGTGACTGAGAGTTTAAGAAAAGCTGAAAGTAGGTTTGAGTGATGTCATACTTATTAGGCACACTCCTTGCCTTGATGATCCAGAAAATAACTTCTTACCTGGAGCCTGTCACAAAAGTGACAAGTTATGCCCTTAGCTTCAAATGCTTTATTATACTGTTGTTGTGATTTTCATATTGCTTCCTAGAATACAGACATATTGCTTCCTAGAATACAGACAAACAGCCTAAGCCTATTCCTGTGCTTATGCTATGGCTAGCATATACCAGTAGCATGTCCTTTGATTTGAGGGTTAGGCAAACTAAATTTCTAACTGCATCCTGAGTACACATTCTGTGATGTATCCCAGAGCATGAAAAGGAGATAGTAACATCTGGAGGAACAAGGAACAACACAGTGTTTACTGAATAGCCTAAAATGCCATGATCATACTCAGAGCTAGAAGAGTCTAGGTGGAAAATATTGATTTGAAGTCCATTTCACATATGCTATAAAGCCTTTGAAATTAAAAAAAAAAACTTCTAGATAACTAGGTGGATATTTACTTTTCTTCTTCAAACTATTAAAGTATCAGGAAACTTAGAAAGATTATTAGTTCTCAGAAGGGTTTGATATTAAAAATATCTCATCTATGTGATATAGAAGTACATAAATTATATATCTGAAAATACTACACTTAACTCGTAGATAAAATAATGATTATCATTACATGAACTAATCTCTCTGGTGATCCTTCACACAGTGAGCTTCTCTAGTACACTTGTTTGTTTATATATTGTTTTTGGAAAATGCAAAAGTAGAAAGTAGATAATTAAGCCCCTGGTAAATGATTCTTATTTTTTAATAGTTATTTATTCATTTTGGGAGAGAGAGAGAGAGAAAACGTCTGGTTGATGGGGGCAGAGGGAGAGCGAGAGCGAGAGAGAGAGAGAATCCCAAGCATGCTCCAGGCTGTTAGCATAGAGCCCAACACAGAGCTCTTTCCATGAGCCATGAAATCATGACCAGAGCCTAAATCAAGAGTCAGATGCTTACCCAACTGAGATATCCAGGTGCCCTGGTAAATGATTTTTAAATGGAAGTGACTATGATAAAAGA
Organism: Proteles cristata cristata; assembly: GCA_017311185.1. Taxonomy (NCBI): domain Eukaryota; kingdom Metazoa; phylum Chordata; class Mammalia; order Carnivora; family Hyaenidae; genus Proteles; species Proteles cristata. The sequence goes on along the minus strand of JAESUZ010004785.1, from coordinate 2,168 downwards.
CATTAACTTCATTAACTTCTTCTATCCATTTAAGAATGTATAAATTATTCCCCAGAATTAAATATGAGTCTCAAGATGGATTACTCATCTTGAAATTATAAAATAAATGAAAACCAGTTCTCATTTTTATATTCACTGATAGGGTATATCTTGTAAATCTTTTGGTATATGGGACAGTAAACAAGATATTCAGTTTTAAAATGTTTAATGAAGCAAGACAATCAATTTTACTTCTAGGAGAAAGCCACCTTTGAGAGCTACAGAGATTTGTACCAAGACATATCTACTTGTACAAATTTTCAGATTTATATTTCACTGCATTCTATTTAAGTTCAGTGCCAATCACAGACAAAATTGTAAGATATGTGAACATTGTCCTTGAAAGCATGTTTCACATTTCTCCCTTGTCCAAGCATCCAGGGCTCTCAGGATATCCTGCTTTCTCTTTCAGTAAAATTATTCTGGATAGCAGAGAGGACAGTGTATACGTATGGAATGGTAGAAGAAATTTGGCTTCAGATACCACCTTTCCCAATCATTGAACCGCTTTAGTAAATTCAATTATATTTGTCCTATGAGTGGATTGTACTGGATTAAATTGCTAATGTAAAAAAAATTCAGAGTATGTGATCAGTGTAAGGAGTGTGAGGTTTGAGTTTCTGTTCCAGTCCCAAATAATAATAACAGCTGACATTTATTGGGTGATTATTATATGATAGACATTGTTCTCTGCACTTTACAGTGGATTAACTCATTCCTCAAAACACAGATATGAGGTCAATAGCTTTATGTGCTGCATACCATTATAATCCTAATTTACAGACAAGAAAGCTGAGGCACAGAGTGGTTAAGTTACTTGCCTAAGATCAAAGAGGTAATAAGTAGCTCAGCAGAAAATCAAACCTAGAGCTTGTGCACTAAGTCATTACACTTTACTTTGCTTTTGTTTTAGAATATTTCTTAGTTTACATTGTAACACATTCATTGCAAAAATTTTTGACAATATCTAAAAGTAAAAAAAAAAAGAAAAGTAATTATTTGTGATCCCACCAGCAGAAGTAATCATTGTTAAATTTTAAGAATATATGTATCTTTACACACACACACACATACACATACACACACATCTTTTGCAAAACAAAATTAAACCATAGTATCACTTAATAAAAGAACCATACCTTCTGCCTGAAAGGCTTGATTTGTCTGTGTCTTTACTAGAGAGAAAATATCCAGTTATGGAGTAATAATGACATGGATATATGCCCACCAAATTGTTATTTACAATGGCTCAAATTGGAAAGAATCCAAGTGTCCATTATGGTACATTTATTCAATGGCCATCATATAACCATTAAAATCATGATTATGAGAATTGTGCAATAGTTTGGGAAATGTTTATGATTAACATTAAATTTAAAAAAGCAAGATATAAAATTGTAAGGAGAGTGTGATTACAAGTATGTAACCTTTATGAATAAGTTCAAAAAAGGCTAAAGTGAAAGACAACAAAATGCTGATAGAAGTTAAGAATCGTGGTAATGGCATAAATCTTTTTTTAATCAATTCTATATTTTAAAAATATTCACAATACAGATTTCTAATTATCCATGTCCCATTTTAAAGACATAAAAGGAAAAAAAAAAGATTCCAAAGGAAATGCTACCTACACAAAAAGCTAGCCGTGCCTTGTTTGGTGGAAAGTCAGAAATTCACTAGCTATGTTTAATGATTTTCTGATGATAAATAGCCCTTCCAGCAACCATGACTCTCCAGCTTAGCTACCTGACCAACCTTTCTATTTTACAGGAGTCCTCATTTTCTTTCAACAGAGTAGACATGTCAGATCTATTGCCTATGTTTCAGTACACAGCCAATTGCTGTACTTTACTGTTCTTTTTTTAAGATAAAACATGATATATGAGACCTTGGAGAGACAGAAATGAAGTCTTCCTTATTATGAAGGAGGGATTTTCAACATGTATCCCCTAAAGTAATACAGTATCAAACCAAATTTCCAGGACATCCTGACAGGAAAGTTTAATTTAATTGCAACATTCTTCTTCCTGTTTCTTTTTAAATAAATCAATAAATGGTCTTCTGTGCCTTAATTGATGTTAAATAAATAAAAAACAGGTTTAATCTTATTGCAGAATTGATATTTTCAACAT
>JAESUZ010004783.1:0-205128 GCA_017311185.1 Proteles cristata cristata | reverse complement strand
AGAGTCTGTATCTCCCTCTCTCTCTGACCCTCCCCTGCTCACGCTGTCTCTCTCTCCCCTAGAAATAAATAAAACATAAAAAAAGAATTATTTCTACTTACATATAAAATATAATTTTATATCTTCATTGAAATCTTTCAAATTTCTTTCTCTCATCTCTGATGTCTGTGCCTTTAACTCAAGTTTAACTGTTTCAGAGGTGCCTGGGTGGCTCAGATGGTTAAGTGTCTGGTTGGTTTTGGCTCAGGTTGTGATCTCATGGTTGTGAGATCAAGCCCTATCTTGGGCTCCATGCTGAGCATGGAGCCTGCTTAGGATTCTTTCTCCCTCTGCCCTTTCCCAGCTCATGCCTGCTCTCTCTCTCTCAAAAATAAAAATAAATTAAAAAAATAGTTGTTTCATAGATGCCATATTCCAGAAAACAACAGCTGTTGTATGAAAATCTGTGAGTATGTTATTTTATTTAAAAAATTTAAGTGTTTTTGTTTATTTTGAGAGAGACAGAGACAGCATGAGTGGGCTAGAGGCAGAGAGAGAGAGAGGGAGAATCCTAAGCAGCCTCCACATTGCCAGCACAGAGCCCCACGCGGGGCTTGAACTCATGAAACCATGAGATGATGACCTGAGATGAAAACCAGGAGTCAGACATTTAACCCCTTGAGTCACCCAGGGGTCCCCAAAATTTGTGCGTATTTTAGAGATTATCTTACAAGTATATGTTCCTAATGTTCCATAAGAATATATGAATTTTTTTAATAAAAATATATGAATATGAATACACAGGATGAGAAAAATAATCCAAATAAGGAGGTTTGTCATAGATTCCAAACTATGTTTTAGAGAAAACAAAATGCCTCAGGATTATCAGAGTTTCCACATGGTGCGGGAGATGGAAAGTCAAGTGAGTAGATAACGCTTTGCTCATCTATTCTACCTCCTCTTTACCGAGAAACTTATTTCTCTATCTGAATTGGTCTCTAAACATAAAATTTCATTTGAGAAAATATTCTCAGTACCTCACAAGTTTGAAAACACTGCGTTACTGGATAAAAAACAACCTTGCAAGTCTTGAAGTGACAGTGCCTTGCCCTTCCATTGTAGTCTCAACTTTGTGCCTGGTGTCGAGCACTGCCCTTGGCCATAGGTAGGCATTAGGCACCAGTGGACTGTTATCCCAGCAGTGGGTTTCTTCTCACCACTTAATTGGATACAGACTTTGTTCCCAAGATCCTGTTTTGTTTTCGTTATTTTAAACATTTTTTTCTTTTGTTTTTATGTAATAATCTTCCTCCCTTCAAACAGGGTGGGGCCCTGTGATCATATTCTTACCTTGTGACTCTATTGCTTGGCCATAATGTAATGCCCTATGAGTAAACACCTTACTCAAACAGGGTCAGTGAGAAGCCCTTTTCTCAGATTAGAATTAAATCTGGAAGTGTGATGACACGACTCTGGTTGTGAAGAATGTGGGGATATATTCACCAGGAAACAGTGCCTCATTTACGTATGCATCCCTATCAGGTCTGAAGCTTAGTGTGTGAGTTCAGCTTGGAACAGCTCCAGGTTGCAACCTTCACATTCATGATCTGTTTGGATTTCTAGAGTTATTATAAAGTTCTGCCAGCAGATGGCAGTAAAATGTTTTATTTTTAAAAAGTGCCCTATTCTAATTAGCACAAGTTACCCAGGGTAGGTGCCTACTGCCAAGCACAGTATGGACCAATTTCTTTTAAGTCGACAATTGTTCATTAAATTAATGGATGCACGGCATGTCAGTTAAAACCACTAGAATATTGTGATAGAGAAAATAAAGTGAATGGATTCTGGATTTGGTATTAAGATGAATGTGGTGGCCTGGATTTTTAAAATCCTTGTTTCAGTCCATTTTCCACTGCCTGTGAAAGTCTGAAATCATTCTACATCCATACCTTGGCAAAATATTCTGAGAAGTGAGAAGCTGGCACATGTTGGCATGGATACCTAACATCCACACCGTTTCCCTTTGACAAGTTATTAACAGAAATGTTTCACTGAATCTGATGGGCTTTGCTTTACTGAGGAAGCATTTCCTGCCAAAATATTTCTTTTCTGTAACGGGGCCAACTGAAATGGCCGACTGGGGCTCTTGCTTCAATCTCTCTTACCTTCTTTATTCAATTAGATGGAAATTCCACAGACTGCACTTTTAAAAAGTTGTTGAACATTTACTAAGTGCTTATCTTATTCTTTTCCTTCCCTCTTTCTGCTGCCACTATACTAATCCAGCTCCATTTGAATCATCTCTCTCAAAGGATTTGGAACTTGCCTTTCTATTGATTCTACTTTTCATCCATTGAGTCATCTGGAAAGAAATTAATTTTTCTGTAGTATGGTTTTGTGACTGTGATTCGTCCCACCTGTTTATTTAGCCATGGTGTGCAGGTGGGGGCAAGTCTGGGAAAATCTGGACACCTAGTTTGTTATAAGGTCCATTGTTCAAGTTTTTCTTTCTTTAAGTTCTTTTTTTCCTCTGCGTGTGTGCGTGTGTGTCTGTGTATGTCTGTCTGTGTGTGTCCATGTATGCATGTGTGTGTGATTCAGAAAGACTCAGGAACTATGCTGCCACTACCTTTATCTTCTCAGAATCCTCTCTACTATATGGCTAATTCTTTTATATCTGTTGACATTTTATACTGACCTATTGATATTTCTTTATCAATATCTATTCTTCACTCTTAGCGTATGCAATCAGAATATATGGAAATATGTGTACAAATACTAATGTTAGTTATAAATGATAGAAATTTATAATCAGTAACTTAGTAGGTGAGTTTTTTACTTTTGCCTTTATCAACTGAGTGTTTTTAATACATAGAGAGATATAGCTGTTGACATATGAAAAAATTGGTGCCAATTAGAGTAAAAATTTAGAGGTCTATCCAGAAAAACTACATGAAAATTGGGTATCTCTTCTATCATTAAGAAAATGAGGGGCGCCTGGGTGGCTTAGTCGGTTAAGCGTCCGACTTTCGCTTAGGTCATGATCTCGCGGTTCGTGGGTTCGAGCCCCGCGTCGGGCTCTGTGCTGACTGCCAGCTCAGAGCCTGGAGCCTGTTTCAGTCTGTGACTCCCTCTGTCTCTGACCCTCCCCTGCTCAAGCTGTCTCTCTCTCTCTCCTAAAAAATAAATAAAACATTAAAAAAAAATTAAAGAAAATGAAAGATTTGCCTATATCTCCTCAGGCATACACCAAAAAAAGAAAGAAAGAAAAGAAAAAAGTAAGGAATAATGAGCTTAAGGTAAAATGGAAAGCTTTACAATAAAAACATGGTATTATTACAGAGCAACTAAAAAATAGTGTGCTTTTATTCAATTATTAAAGCTCAGGAATACCTTTGAATGTGATATTTTGCATTTTCTCTTTTGAATGATACACATTTGATGATAGAGATTATGTTTCATTTTTTCATAGATCACACCAGAATTTGATATCCTTGTAAATAATTTGATTATTATTTATAATGATAATGATCAAATGATATGTATATCATTTGTGTTTCATTCATTTTCAATTACTATAATCAACCTATAAACACAGAGTACTGAAGTTTTGCCTATACCCTTAGGCAAATAACAACTGCTATAACCTTGAAGCCTAAAGTAATTGCATTTGAAAATAGTCAAGAGATGGGATTGAGTTGAACAAGTGGGATGCATAGATGGACCAGTTCCTTGGCTAATATAGTGGAAACGGCACAGTCTACAGGTGCTAGTTCTGGAATGCATGATCAGTATCTTACTCATAGAGAAAAAATAACAAATAGGAAAATTAAATGTCTGCATGAGCAAAATGGAGGAGAAAATATAAATAATTATAATATGCTTATTGCTTTCATCTTTATAATATGCAGCAATAAATATTGTCTACCTTAGATATAGCAGGAGGTCGAGTAAAACATACTATGTAGAATTTGATGAAAATCTATAGAACTAAAAGCAGAAATGTTAACCTTAGGGACTGGAACAAAGAATGGAAAATCTTTTATTTTATTATGTATTGAATTCTGTATTCTTATGATTTTTTTTACATATGTGTGTCATTTTTATAGTGACAAAAAGGGTTTATTGATGATTTTCAATTCTGAGCTCTAAGATTTTATATCAGAATGTTATATTCTTGAAGTGTTTCACCTGAAATGTCCTTCCTTTTCTATTCTGATGCAGTTCAGAGATTTTTTTTTACCAAGGTTTGTGAACTATTTAAGGCAGGCTACTGTAAATTTAAATGACTTATATACTTTTTTATGTCATATTGCTAAAATAAAGCACTTCATTAATCATATCTTATAGAAAGCTTTTAAGGTATCAGAACCTTAAAAAATGTGTAAAAGACCCTGATGAAGTGGAAGAACACTTTTTAATAAAATGCAACTTGATGATTCGATGACATTTTTAGGAATAATTGAACAGATTAGAGGTAATTTTATGAATCTATGTGTTATTTTATAAATTCTGTTTATTACTCAGGAAACTATTTAATATTATAAAGATATTTTGTTTTTGTACAAAAAACACTAGCAATCACTCATCTCCCAAAATGTTCACCATGTTCACAATTTTATCACCCATCAGTGTTTATTTTTTACAGTCATACAACTTAAAGTTCAAATTGAACATAATAATTATTCATGAACCTGTAATGATATAAATATTTTTTTTAATGTTTTTTTATTTATTTATTTAGAGAGAGACTGAGGAAAGAGGGAGAAGGAGAGAAAGAGAGAGCATGCAAACGGGGGAGGGACAGAAAGAGAAGGAGAGAGAGAATTCCAAGCGGGTTCCACACTGTCCTCACAGGGCTCCACATGAGGCTTGGATTCACAATCCATGAGATCATGACCTAAGCCAAAATCAAGAATCAGATGCTCAACCAACTGAGCCACACAGGCATCACATAAAGAAATATTTCAAAAAATGAATTCATGGCAGAATAGGCAAACATCCCATGCAGAAGAATTCCAAATTATTTATGCAGATACTGTAAGAAGTGGAGTGTATCTCCACACTCATTAAGGGTGGGCTATACACAGAGATTTCCTTCCAAAGACTGCAATATAGAAAGGGAGGATGTGGGTGAAGAGCAACTTTAGAGTCAAGAAACTTGACAAACATTTCCTTTGTACTTCAACTCTCTTATATGACTCACAAGAATATACAATCCCAAGTCTAATCATGAGGAAAACATTAGACGAATCTCAGTTGACAAACATTGTGAGGAATACTCACAAGTATTCCTGAAAACTATCAAGGTCATCAAAAACAAGGAGAGGATGTGAAACTGTCATAGCCAGGAAGAACCTAAGAAGGTATGAGGAGTCAATAGGAAGATCCAGAAACAAACAAATAAATAAACAAAGAAAAAGGGCATTAAGTGAAAACTGAGAAAATCTGAAGAAGTATGGACTTTAGTTAATAATAATGAATCAACCTTGGTTCATTAAGGGTAACTGGGTGTGGAATATTTAGGAACTCTATTTCTTCACAATTTTTATGTAAATCTAAAATGGTTCTAGAATAAGAAGTTTGTTTTTTTAAAAAGCCATTAAAAACATCAAATGGAGAGTGACATAACTTTATGTAGCCATTATATTTTGCAAAAAGTTTTCCTTTCAAAAGAAATGACCTTCTCTTTACTCAAGAGATTGCATTGTAATTTTAAGTAGTCATATCGGTTCACTAATCACATCTCTGAAATTCGCTAAGCTTCCCACCAGTAAGCAAAGTACAGCCATATGCATAGGCCATACACTAACTGGTTAGACCATTTCATGGTGATCCAATCAGCTTATTCATCTTGAAATCAATGGCTCCTCATGACACAACTGATTGAGCGACAGTGATCAGTGTTGATGGTGCAAGTGTCAGCAATGATTGAACTGGCTGTCGGAGGTTAGCTGAGTTGCCCGCTTGGAAAGTTTATCTCCTGTAGTAAATCTACAGAGGCTTTCTTATTGGCAATTACATTTGAAGCAGTAAACTAACAATGTCATCCCTATTAGCTACTTAAATTATCCTCTCCTTTACAACTCTGCGGATGTTATTTGTTAAACACTACATGTTCTCCTGGAAAAAAAATAGCTTTCTGTTTAGATTGAATGGTCATTTTGATTAGAGCACTAGTATTTACCTGTTTAAAGCAATTATAGAAAACATACATCCTCTTGCAGATATTGTAGGCTTCCCAGTCAGGGAACTAGTGTGACCTTCAAGAAGGAAAAAAAATGAAGAAAAAATAAAGAAGCAGAAGAAGAAGAAGAAGAAGAAGAAGAGGAGGAGGAAGAAGAAGAAGAAGAAGAAGAAGAAGAAGAAGAAGAAGAAGAAGAAGAAGAAGAAGAAGAAGAGGGGGAGGAGCAGGAGGAGGAGGAGGAGGAGGGAGAAGAGGAAGAATATATTTTATATGAGAATCTAAGGATTTTTAAGATACCGACAATTTTAAAATAATATCAAAAACTCTGTCATCTTCCCATGTTTACCTATCACTAAAATGTAGCCAGTATCTGCTCCTCATCCAATGTGAAATTTTACAAGTTTGCCTGCCTCACATCTGCGCATCTCAAACAGTTTAAACATGAATTAGAAATGTAGTACTTTTCCCCTTCCATCTTGAGTCATGCTGATTCCACCCTATTATACAACCAGAACCTGGGAGGAATCAGTAATGCAACAAAAATTGAAAACATTTTCACTTCCCTAAAATTTTAAATGCCCAAATCGTGAATTTTGCTAAAGCTCTAAACAATGTGACTAACTCGAGGAAAAGTGCATGTACAAAATAGCATCATAATTCATATTACCTAAGAAAAACATGCTGTAAAATATTAAATAGGTTTCTTTCCCATCTTTCTTTTTTCTGTTACCATGAATAGCGTCTCTGAGTCCTGTGATAATGGAAGTCACACCTTAAAGTAATTTCTTCAGTCTCTGCTAGATGGAGCCAAAGTCTAAAAAATATGTTCATGCCAGGCTACACACTCTAAGAATTCTTAAGCTAAAGCAATTTTATTTGTATAATAAAGCAATGAAAAATTATTAAAAAACTGAATGTTTATTTTTAAGGCTATTCACTAGCATCCTTTGGACTTGAGTTATGGTTCATTCACATATTTGTTTCTGAAAAATTCTGTATATGTCAATGTTATGTAATAGATCTTTTCTAGAATCTTTTATTTGCTAAATTATTGACATTTCCTCACTGCAATACATTGAAAATTTCAATTAATATTAATTTTAATATTAAATTTTATTTAATTGCAATTAATAGTTTAATGTTTTATTAATATTAAATTGTTATATTTTAAAATATATTATTTTTATTTTTTGTCAAAAAAGAAAACAAGGAAGAGAAAATGATCAATGAAAAAAATGGAGAGATGTGTCAGAAATTGGAAGTGTAAAGAGTAAAATATTTTAAGATTTAAAAGTTTTAACTATTCCTTTACATGTTTTTAAAAAATGTGTTTTCTTTATCATGTTATCAAATTGTCCATGTCCAAATTGCCATGATTAGCTAACAATGTAGTCCCCTTTTGAATTTCAGACAACTATTTTTTTGTCAAGGAAAACAATCCAAAATACAAAACATGAAAATACTAAACAAATGTTTTCTGTTGTATTTTTGCTATTTTAGATATAATCTTATTTCAACATCATAGAAAGTCAGAACATTTTAGTACACAAATAAAGCCAAAGGTGGAGTGCCTGAGTGAGTGGCTCAGTCAGTTAAGTATTGGACTCTTGGTATCAGCTCAGGTCTCATGGTTCGTGGGTTCAAGCCCCACTTCGGGCTCCGTGCTGACAGTGTGGAGCCTGCTCGGGATTCTCTCTTCTTCTTCTCTCTCTCTCTGTCCCTCTCTCATTCACATTCTCTCTTTCAAAAAATAAACTAAAAAAATAAATAAATAATTGAAACAAACAACCAAAAAAGCCCCAAAACCGAAAATTTCCTTTCCTGGAGAATTTTCTTTTTTTAAATTCTCCCCAAAGATTCAAGCCTGAAAAGTCAATCATAAAAAATTGAATGTATTGATAACCCATCAATTTAAACAACAGAGTCTAATCTATGATTCCAGAAACTATCTGTTTTTGATATGGAAATCATTTGCAACTCAGTGACACTTTTTGTTCACTATTATTTTTTCAACTTCACATAAATGAAGGAAGTACTCTTATGTGTGTATGTGGCAGTATGGGGCAGATGATTGAATCTCAGGATGAGGATGGCAACCTACCTGTTTGACCAAGTAGTTCACATTTAAAAAAATATATTTTGTCATTTATTTTAGTAAACCATTTTTATCCGGTTATATATTACCAGTCTTCCCAGATAAGGTAAATAAAAGCTGGTTGAATTATGTGGCAATGGACACATTTTTTTTTTTTTGCCCTCCTTAAACCAAATATATTAGATGCACAATTCGTTTCTCTGCTGATTCTACCAGATCAACTGAGTAGTTTAGGAATGTATAGGCATACCTTTTACAGATAAGCGAGGCCTATCACTTCTGTTGGGAGTCTGTAACATATAGGTCATCACCTCCCAAAAAATGCAACTAGTCAATATTATCCATTCAGATATATAACAGTAGAGGTCAAAACTCAAACTTAAACATGTTTGTGACACTGTGTTGAAAAACAATCTGATTGTTTTATTGATTTCTCTACATTTTAATTGTTGAAGCCAGAGTCGTATCGTTACAACAATAAAAAAGTTTAAGTGAATTAAATTGTGAATGATTAGGCAGCACTTCAATATATTGGTAAAAGAGAGGCTGTGGTTCTTCAAAATACCTCAGTATATATTATAATTTGTATTGGGATTTTAGAAGAAGAGTTTGATTGCAGTCAATATTTATAAAATATGTCAGTGGACTAATTATCAGCCAGGTTTTCATTCTTGTGAACTACCTGTAGACAAAAATTGCAAATAACAAGAAGAAACTCTAACCAAGTCCAAAAAGCGAAACAAAAAAGAAAATGAAGAAAATTAAGATTTATAAGAGGTGACAGGTCTAAGAGAACAATAGCACATAATAATACTTTGAACGAATAACTTTTCTTCCAAGAAAATTAAAATTCTTCCCATATATCAATTTATCATTTAAATGTTGTATGGCTTTAAAGGTATTATTGTAGGGGCACCTGGGTGGCTTAGTCGGTTAAGCGTCCGACTTTCGCTTAGGTCATGATCTCGCGGTTCGTGGGTTCGAGCCCCGGGTCTGGCTCTGTGCTGACTGCCAGCTCAGAGCCTGGAGCGTGTTTCAGAGTCTGTATCTCCCTCTCTCTCTGACCCTCCCCTGCTCACGCTGTCTCTCTCTCTCTCTCTCTCCTAGAAATAAATAAAAAAACATTAAAAAAAAATAAAGGTATTATTGTAGCCCAAGACGAAAAAAAAAATAAAGTCAATAAATTCATAAATCCAAATAATTTACTAATGAAATTAGGTATTTCTCCTGGAATTATTCACAAATAATGGGTATGTATAGAAAAAAAGAGAAAAAAAGGAGAGAGGAGGAGGGGGAACAGCAGAGGAAAGAAAGGAAAAAGGGGAAAACGTTGGGAGCAGTAGGTAAAATATAGAAGGAGTCTTCATTTCATTCATGATTCAAATGCATTAATTTATAACCTCTTAAAACATATTTATTAAAAAATCTTATAAACACATTACAAGATCCTATGAATGTTTACAAAGAAAATTAAATATAATGGGTATGTTCCTAGCATTGCTTTTGATACATTGCATATCGCTTTTTATGATAATTGGCCTTTGTCTTATAACTGAAAATGAGGACAGTAATATTCTAAGTCCTGCTCTCATTAGCGTTGTCAGGTAGAGATGATACGCATTTTGCTTATTTTTTTGTGTGTTGTTTTGTTTGTTTTTAAAATTTCTCATACAATCGGGTGTGGACTTCTATATATGATAAATACTTTTGACTTGCTGTTACCCATTCTTTTACTAATAATGTTGAATCAGAATATGAGACTGCTGGAAATAAGTAGGCAGATGATCATAGTATACTTAAAGTCATTTCCTTTTATAATATTTAAACAAAAAATTACACTTGCTTTCAATATAGTACAGTTATTTTGGTAAAGAAAATCAATAATATATAGTAAAGCCTCTAGGAAAATAAAATCTCGCATGCAGTAGTTCCCCCATATAGCTGCAGTTCCTCACTCCACCGTTCCAGCTACCTCCCCTCCTTCCCCCCTCTCCCCCCCACCTTCAACCTTTGTCCAGAAGTACGTGATCCTCCATCTGACATATAGTCAGAAGCTCAGTGGTTACCTAAGACTATGTCACAGTGCCTATGTCATTCACCTCCCTTCATCTTATCTGGTAGGCATTTTATCATCACATACCATCATCGTAAAAAGGATGAGTAGTACATAACAATAAGATATTTTGAAAGACAGAGAAGAATACATTCACATGACTTTTATTCCAATATATGGTTTGATTGTTCTATTTTACTATTACTGTTGCTAATCTTTTACTGTGCCTAATTTATAAACTAAACATTATCATAGGTGTGAATGTTGGTATGTACGTGTATGAAAAAACATCGTATATTTAGGGCATGGCACTATCTGCAGCTTCAGGCATCCACTGTGTGACTGAGGACTACTGTATACAAAATGTCCTTTGTATCTTTTTAAGAAAATATAAATTCCTTTCTCTATTTATCAAAAAGGAAGAGGAGGCAATATCAGCTACTGTTATCAAAATATGAGTATTTTAATGTTTCTACATACAAACTAAAAATACATGTAGGTTTCCATGGCAGCAGGCAGCCTCTTTTTCCATCCTAAAAACCTTATGTATTAGGCAGTTGACAAATTTTGGAATATCATCTGGAATTTATGCATTGGAATTTAAGATTTTTTTCCGTGAAAAAGGGTACAATATAACTAGTAATTATCGAGTGGGGAGAAAATAGGGCATGGCACATTTTTGTGCCATAACTTTCTGTCATTTTTTCAGTCATATTTCTATGTGAAACACTTCAGGATATAGTTGATATCAAAATTTAAATGGAGCAATATTTTGAATGTTATACATTTTTATTCTGCACTGAGATACCTGCAAATTTTCCCTTCCTCTGTCTGCATAAAACATGCTAAACGTATTCTGGATAACCTGTCAAAAGACACGTTTTGTTAAATATCAAATGAAGGACAGCTCAAATTCATTGAGTGCACCCACAAAGGCTGGTCAGTGGAGCAAATTCGCCTCTAGCTTTTTCACACTCTTTTGATGGTTTATTTGCCAGCTACTTAACAGTTCCAGAAGTTTGTAATTGAAAAGGACATTAGAGATGATTTTGTCCAATTCGTGCATTTTCCAGAGGAAGCTAAGGCTTAAGATGTTATCCCAAAAGTTCAACCTTTCGTAACTAGCCAGAGGCAAAAAAGAAGCCATTCTCACTGATTTCGGTCCTGTTCTCAAAGTGCTTTTGCCAAGTTTCAGGCAAGCAGTTACAATTAAAATACCTATTACTAAAAATTCATATTTCTCTCATAAAGTTACAGTATGGTTTCAGGTTATTGCAGGACTACGTGATAAGTAAACATTGCTGTGGAGCACATGAATTACAATCCTGAAGACCTCGAACCTCCATTTTTTTTAGAAGATCTCACTTTATATCAAGAAAAATCCGAGAAGCTCAAAAGAAAATTATGTAATGAGTTTGGTTAGCCATAGTTTTATGAAGACTATTTTTCAAAAGCAAAGATTAAATAAAAAGTATGCTTTCAGCACAAATCATTGTAAAGATCCATTGAATAGGCAAATATCAGAGATTCTATAAACTCAGGCACAAGCTGATGGAGACTCACTGGATGTTTTACTATTGAACATGAACTTCACACATAAAAAGGAAGTTAAATGAAAAAGGCAAAAAAAATGGGGAGTTTATTTTCTTCTGTGTGTTACCTTTATGGATAATTTATCCTGCACTAAAAAGGATTTCTGAAGTGCTCTACTATTTCATAGAATATTAAATTAAAGTGCTGTATAATAGCCAACACTTGCCTTCTAACCTTACCCGGGATTTACCAGTGAAAAAAATCAGTTTCGAATCTCACCACTAGATGGCATTGTTACACTTGAATACAATTTAAATAATACAATGACCAAATGAGCTAGTTAAATTAGTAGACAATTATCCCTCTTCCACTCCTCTTTTTATGTGATGACACTGGTTACTTATAGCCCGCAGGATAAGTCCTATAGGATGCCCCACTCAGTCAGGGCTGTTTTTTCACAAGCTCTCTCTTCCCAGCTTTCACCTCAATCTGTCATACAGATTTGACACTGCATCGTTCCAACAGCACTCAGAAATGACATGTATATAATGTGGAATATTGTGCACATTTACAGCCGGGGCTCTTTCTCTTAAACATTGCTTGCTATATCTTGGCTTCGCTGTTCTGCGTAGCTGGGTGTTGTTCACTTTCCACATATAAATAAGTGCTTAAACCAAAACACTATTATTATTATTATTACTATTATTATTATTAATTTTAAGGCAAAAACCAAAGGACAGCATAACTGATTTCTGTCATTTTCTGTTAGCATTTTCAAGTTTCCATTGAGCCTCCTGTAAGCTAATGAAGGCCACGAGCTTGGAGGGCAATGCTAACACATGATATTTTTATGATTCAGTATCATTAATGCTGCACATTATAAATCAAGTTAAGTGGCATTTCTATTGAAAGAGGTTCTTCTATACTTCTTTCTTTATTTTTTCAAGCTCAACAAGACCAGTTCAATAAACTTAGCAACCCGTTTTCTTCCCTGGAATAGACCTTAGCTTTGTTTTTTTTATGTTATCATAATCTAGCACTTTTCCTGTTCTAAATGAAAACCCACTGGGGAAGCAAAATCATTCTATTCTGGGTGTTATCAAAAAGCAATACCATACTATTTTTAAATAAATACAACCGAGATGCATTGTAAATTGTACCCAGCCCACATGTAGGTGATAGTACCCAAACATTCTGTGTGTGATTACAGGACATTGCATTTACATGTTTCAGAAGAAGTAAATTCAATGCATCGTGGGCGGTGGTTTCTATTTGCAAGAAGGGTGCTGGAAATACATACCACGTCACAGAATGATACTTTTGTTCTATTAAGATAATAGGGCACAGGGTTTTTTTGGCTGATTGTAACACAGCTGCAGTATACATCTTCAGATTAGGATTACCACTTTGTTCTTTTTCAGATGCACCCCCCAACTCAATATTTTCCCATGAATCTCGAAAATTAACTCTTTACATCCCTCCCACTAAACCCATCTGAACTTATACTTTCAGCTCCTGTGAAAAGAACATAGATAACACAACTAGTGTTATCTATGTGCAACAATGTAAGCCACTCAATTAATTCTTTACTATTAGTCATCAATTAACAAAGTAGTTGTAAACATTAAAGCCATTTAAAATAGAAATAAATTAAGATTACACATGAAAATTCCATTTGGCTATGCAATGTACCAACAATAGAAGTTTTACAGGAATGTATAATTTGATGCAAACTTTTGTTTGATTGCTGTTATAACAGCAAGAGTGAACTGGAAAAGAACAAAAATGCCTCGCTGGCGTGGGTCTTCAAGCGTCAGTTACCTGAAAGAAAAAGTAAATCCTGTTACTACAATTCTCAGGAACCATAGTGCTGAAATTTATAGTCGTATGTTAGGTAAATTTTCAAGATTTTATATAACCTTCTTGACAAAAAGCCTAGGATCAAGATTCTTAAGCTCAAACCTGAATATGTCTTTTTACCTTTTAAAATAAAGTGTTATTGATTTATTCAGAAGTCTGTTCATATGTTACACAGGCTTGCTGAGATGTTAAAAGCAAAACATTTTTATTCAGCCAAAATTAATTTCTTTCTTTTTATTTTAGTTTTCATTCACCTCAAATTCCTTTTAATACATCTGAGAAGCAAAAAGTAAAATGCTTCTGACTCAGAATTTGTCTGAATTCGAGTTTATATTTCCTGAGAGAGCACATTTTACTACTGAAGAGTATGAATGAAAGAGGGAACTTTTTAATATTATTTATTTGTATGGTTCCTTAACTTTAGGGTTGCCTAATGAACTGTATGTTGAAAATGAAACCTAGTTGTCATTCTCACAGTGTTCTGATGAGCTCCTTCATTTAAATTGTACCTGCGGCAAATTAAAGATTTTTAGTACACTATAAGAAAGTCAAAATATCACTTCTTATTGTAATTTATGATAAAAATACATTTTGTGTATAGACAAAAAAGAGGTTTTCCATTATGGGAAAAAAAATGACTTGATCTACTGATCTACATTAAAATACTGGTCTGCTGAAGGATATTTGAACTGCTATGCCCTGAATACCTTATAAAATTGCTATATGCACCAGGTAAGCTCTCATAGTGTATATACCATACAGTGTATTTCTCCCATGAGGCTCTCCTGCACTGGGTCACTAATGCAGTCTCTCTCTCTCTCTCTCTCTCTCTCTCTCTCTCTCTCTCTCAGCCTTTGTTTCTATCTCTGTCTTTCTCTCACCCCCACCCCCATCACTTTCACTCACTCACATTCATATAGGTTAGCATTAGCTCTTTATTTCCTGAGCATCAACTTTAAATTTATCTCTAAAGCTTGAAAGAGATATACTTTGCATCAAAACTTGTAACTAGAGCTATTTATGTCAGCACTCTAGGGGAAAACAAAATGCCTTCATATGACACATGCTTGAAAAAGTTCACGTATACTGTGATTTTCAGTATTTATGTCAGTCAAATTTGACTAAGCTAATTTTGTTCGACACACTAACATTTTTAATCTTTAAAATAGATTTCTAAGGGAGAAGCCAAAATAAACTACCCACCCCCCCACTTGAATTGTCTGACTTATTAACTTTGCATAGAGCTTTTATAAATCCATTCTTGACTGTAAACAATCCTGTTAGAATCACAACACTAAGCGATGGTCATTTTGTTTGCAGTGTGTATGTTTCAACTCTATTTTCAGATTGCTTTGAAGTAAAACAGTTCACAGAAGAAAGTGGATGGCTTTAGAAACTTGGTTTCGTTAGCACGATTGTCAATTTTTAAAGAAGTATCATCATAAATTACAGAGGTTTGTGTACAAGTACTACTCAATTTTATTTGTATAAATTGCCTTGATGTTTTTTCCCTCAAAAAAGAATTGGGTTAAGATGAAAAATAGTCTTTAATTATTAGGCTTATAAATGCATTTCACTAAAAACCCTACAATGCATTAATAGTGTTATTGATTTTATAAAATGAGTTCATTTTGGGTTAACACAAGGCTCTCTCAAGGGGTAGATGATGAGAAATAAGTGGTTGCTTTGTAGGCATGAATGTCAGAGGGCAGGATGGCATAACGAAAGGATACTGGGCCTGAAGTTTGGTAACCAAGCCTCTATCTCTGTCATTTTCTTTTTTTTTTTAGTTATGTCACTTTCATCAAGCTTTTAACACCACAGATCCCTCTTTCCTTCATTGTAAAATGATACTATCTAAACTTGCTTAGGCTTTCCCATTCGGTACAGGAATAATAAAAGTATCCTGATAACTGTAAATTATTTTAAATTCAAGGTATTATTACCCAGCACATCTTTCTGGTGTAATAAATACTTTTCATGAATATGGGAAGTCAAGTTTTGTCTGCTTTTAAAATTTGGCAGTGTTTTAACAGTCAGGTATACAATCTGGCAGTTCACAAGGAGTGCTTTCTCTTTTGCACCAAAAATAATTTGACATTTTGGTAAAAAATGGAAACCATTTAGAATCTGAATATCAAAGTGACAGTAATTGGAGAGCTTTTATTCTCAAGGCGTCTCACACAGGTCCTTACAGAAATATTTGTTAAGATCACTATATGTTTTTATTCAAATACCTTTATGGAGAAACTTATATATTAATATGTAACATATATGTATACACACATATATGTATAGACTTATATATTAATATATAAAATGTAACACACACACTTAAAAAGTGATTCTATCTCACTGAAATGGAGAACAGGAAAAAGGGCTGTTCTGGGATCAGATACTTAGTTTTCATTTTATCTCATTGTAACAATCAGATTTGAAATTAATCCAAAGACCACCGTGAAACAGAAAAATGTGTGTGTCAACATCATCTTTGAAAACTCAACTTTGCCAGGCACAAGCCCTATTTTAGTCCTCAATCCAATTTGATGCAGATAACGAGATTAATGCTCAGGCTTCGTTTTAATATTGTCTTTATTTTTAAAAACCCCATTGACAGTGTCAAAGATTTTGATTAGATAATTTGATCACATTTCTCAAGCCAGATACAAATTAAAGTTGGAGCTAAAACAGAAAATCTTACTGTTTACTATTCAGAACAATCTTCCTATTTCAGGAAATGGCAGGGCTCCAAAAGCCACATGTGTACCAATGAAAATTCATAACATGTTATTCAAACTCCTGTTGTATTTGTGCAATTTACTAATTAGATATGGTAAGTATCAGCACAGAAATATCTTGGTAAGAACATTAAAAAGGCAAAAAAATCTACTTTTCTCAGTTCACTTCTCTTTATGAATGATATAAAAGCCTGTTTTGTGGCATAACCACTCTGGATATCAAATATAAAACAAAATCGTAAGAATGCAGTGCCTGTTTTAACAGGAGACTCATTTTCTGTATGAGAAACAGAAAGACTCTGAAATAAAGAGTACTGTAAGATTGGTGATACCTGGAATAAATCAAAATACTACCCATATATACAAAAAAAATTGTTTCAAATCAGATACATTACATCATGAAAACACCAAGTCATTTAACTTCATTGGATCCCAACATGTAACCTTAAAAAGAATTGTTTCTTCTCAGAGTCATCTTCCCACTATTTAAAGATGTCTTGCTTTATCTCACTCACAAGATTCTTTGGAAATTGGGCCGTCATATACACATACCAGCTATATGCAATTATATATTTACACGATATTAAATTCCAGGTTAACGGTTTTTAAAAATGGAGAAGGTGTGTGTGCATGTGTAATTCTTGACAAGAACAAAATACTGATTCTCCAACTACAACAATTGCTTTCTTTAGGAGTAATGCTCATTAAGCCTCTGCCGGGCAGCTTTTTTTGTTAATAAAAATAAGAATATCCAACATTTATGAATATTTACAAAACCAGACATTGTAATATGTATTTGAAATAAACTTTATCATTACAATTCTTCCCTTTGTCCATAAGGCCATGCTCTTCTGACAATCCATTTTGCAGCCTTAGAAAGCCAAAGCCTAGGGAGGTAAAAGAACTCCCCAGAGTCCAATATTACGGCGATGCTAAAATTTGAACCCACATATGTCTGACTTTGGAGCTCACCTTCTGACTCACCATCATGCATATACTTCCCACTAATTTTAATATAGGTATTTCTCATAAGCACGAGACCTTTCCTACTGATAGGAATCAGACTTGAATAAATACTTGCTAGTGACTAAACATTTGCCAGTATGGTTTTCAAGGTTGACACTGTTAGCAGCCACATATACCCTGCTCTCCAGAGCTAAATCAGGCATCTTGGACCTACACATGTTAGGACTCTGGAATCAGAACACATTTTTTTTCATGCCGACCTAAGCACAGAACACTTAATTCATTTTCAAAAAAGGATGAAAGGAAATAAATGTAATGGGCGCCTACTGTCTCCCACAGGTTCCCATGGCAGCATAGCAGGCTCAAGAGCCATCAGACAGTGAGTAAAAAGAGACACAAAATGAGACATGCTGGATGTCTTACATGGAATCACATCAGAGAGAAACCAGGAGCTAAGGCAGTATGATGGCTGGGGATTGAACCGGAGGGACAGATCTGGTGAGAGGTGGGCTGGCTTCCGTGGCCTCTTCCAGCCTCCTCATTTCTCATAGCCTTGACCTTACTTTGATGATTTGGGGATACACCTGCCCTTTGTCCTACAGCCTCTCCCCTCTTCCTCAACCTATTTCATGATCTTTTTTCTGACTTCCTTCCTTCCTGCCTTCATACATATGGAGATGGTCTTGAAAGCGCCTATGTACACAAGTGCACACATTCTTCTTTTTTAATCTCACCACATCTTCTCATTGTATTCTGTTACACAAACTGAGAAAATCCTGACCACAGTGTTAACATATCATTATTTTGAAAAAGAAAAAAGAACTTTCAGATTTCTTAGAGACTGCGGATTTATAGTGAGCATATGCAGACAAAGCTAAAGAAAAGGAAACTCATGTTGTAAATTACTTGTATTGATAAACAATAAATGTTTTCTACAAATCAATGAGCAAATACATGCACACACACACACGCGCACACACACACACACACACACACACACACACACAGAGTTCTAAAACTGCCATAATGAATGAACTGATCTTTTAAGTGCTGATCAAAATAATATAATTTTTCAGCAGTTTTCAGCTTTGCTGAGTCTTTCTAGGACTGTTACTCAGAACAGCTTACAACTCAAAAGCCAAAGCTACTCAAAGCCATGGTCAAAGAGTCCGCACCTCTCAGTTTTCAGATCAGATCGGAGGTCACTGCCAGCACAATCCCTTCATCATTACACACATGGACCTGCTTTTCCTCTCTTTGCTTTGCTTGGTATGTTAACATAGCTCAGGAAATCATGGCTAAATAAACCAACTAAAGTAATGGACAGGTATTTGTTTAATGTTTATGGAATTGTGTGTTGACCATCAATTCCTTCTTTCATTGAGCATCTTTAATATGCTCTTTGATTCTTTCATATTTTTTTCAATTAAATAATAGTGTTGGATACTTGGTCATTCTCACTCTTGAGACAATTATAGTCTTGTTTGTTCTTTCCCTAAATAGTGTGGTTATATTAACCAGGAGTGCTACTTAAAGATAAAGATTTTCTTGCCTTTCCCCAGAGAGTCTGATCCAGTAGAGCTGAGATGGGCCCACAGAATCTTTATGCTGGGACATATTTGTGACACAGTGATATAGTGGAGATAATGATTATTTGCCAAAGTTAAGGCAAGCTGTTGTGGTTTTAACAGATGTTGTGAAAGAAATTCTATATCAAAAATAGTTTAAATTATTACTTTCCTATATTGAATAGAATCAATGTAAGAGGAACCTCATTATGCTGATATAGATACTACATGGGAAATCATGATGCCTGGGTTCTGATACCTGCACAATGATCTTGGGGAAAATACTTTTATGTAGAAATGATTAATTAACTATTAACTACTTAATTCATTGCAAGAGTGTTTGGAGTAGCATCTTTAATGTCATGAGAAAGGAATAATAGGCAAATATTCAATATATTTTTAATTATTGATGAACTCATGCTATCATTTATTGTTTCTAGAACTCTCTCACACTGTTAGATATTTTCCTTAACAATTCAAAACTGGGAGGGTGTATAAAAATAATCTTTTATCAAAAATACAGAATTCAAACTCCCTTCCTGGGCTGACAAGTTACATTTTCTCATGGTTGAGAGTAGAAATGAGTATTTCTAAACAAGGGTTTTGGATGCCCTCATCAGCCCCTGACCCTACTCCCAGTTAAAAAGCAATGTTCTCCACAGGCAGTAGCCACAGCTATGTCCAGACTGACTGAAGGAAACAATATTGAATTATGAGAACATGAGAATAGCTGTTACATTCCATTATAATTTGTAGGCCTTTTCATAATATGAGGTAAAAAAAAATACCTATAGGCTCAGCACTGGGAGTAATTGTATGATTCACTCTCTGAGAAGAAGAGCTCTGGTCATGTAAAATAACAACTAATTAAGATATTTTGTAGTAGATTTTAGAATGTGTTGAGGTGCTTATTTTTTTAACAGTTAACTTCCCTTAGCCGAGTCATACACTAAGAAGAACTAGGTTTAATGTCTTAGAATTTGTTTTCCTTCTGCCTTCCTTTAGCAACAACTATTGGGAAACAAAGGACGGAATTTTGGAGATGGTTAAATACAACTTTCTTTTTCATGGTATTACCTATTATCAAGTTTTAGAAGAAAATTTCACCTTTTAATTTTTAAATGTTTATTCATTTTTTTAAAGAGAGAGGGAGAGGGAGCATGAGTGGGGGCAGGGGCAGGGGAGGGGTGCAGAGAGAGAGGGAGGCACAGAATACAAAGCAGTCTCTGACAGCACAGAGCCTGACACAGGGCTTGAACCCAGGAACCATGAGATGATGACCTGAGCTGAACAAAGTCAGATGCTTAACCAACTGAGCCACCCAGGCACCCCAAAATATCACAAAATATCTATACTGTAATCCTATTTTTATTTGTATGATCCACAAATTAAGTTCAAATTTACAGTCTGAGATATTTGCTTTTTAACTGAATGCACAAATAAAAGGGTATTGATACAGATTAATTTATGAAAACCTAATGCGAAACCCTATTTTTCCCCATACTTTGCACCCTGGACAATTCAGAGTTCATATAACCTTTATAAGTCTCAGTGCTTCTGAGATGATTAAATGCATTATGCTGTATGTTTTCTAAGTGTGGGGCACACATTTTGTGGGTTAGTGCCTCCCCACCCCCTCACCCCCCCCATCCAATGCAAATGACAGACTTGGACAAGGCAGTGTCAAAGACTCTTCTGGTTTCGGAAAGAAAAACAATACTTTTTAGCTATATTATTGGAGGTAGAGAAATGATAGAGAGAGAGGTATAGGATCTCCAGTCAGGTGACTAGTTGCAGCTAGGGTAGTCTGAAATCGTGCCATTAGATAGGGCTGTTAAACAAATGAAATGTACTTTCCACATTCTTCCTCAGTGTCAGTCAGTTGGGTGTTTTTAATCATCTGTGAATTTTCAGAGTCCTTCTAAAACCATTACTAAGATGTGAGAGGTTAATCCCACCTCCTGACCTCATAGAGCTGTGGGCCAGACCTTTGGAATTCTAAAAGGCAGTGAGGTCTTCTTCCTTCTGATTTCGTTTCACAGGCTCCTGGGACATCAATTTTTAAAGGCCCAGTCAACAGATTACAGAAATCATTCAAGTTAAACTTTTATTAGTAAAAAAATTACTTCACAAATACCCTTTCCTGTGAAAATATGAACTTAAATATCTTTAGCTGGAGAGGAATAGCAGAGGGGGTGGAACAGAGCATTTGAAAGATTTTTGTAACGTGGATATGCAGCCCTAGGATTAAATTGTTTTTCTAGTGGCTCTGTTTAATAATTAGTATCAATTACTATTTCAAAGGCATCACAATTCATTAGAAAGAATTGGCCAGGGTTCTTACAGAACCCGAGAGACAACTATTGACGTCAGTTCCAGATACACTAAACATCCAGAAAAGTCTTTCTTTAGCTCAGGTTTTGAGAATGCGTTGTGATGTGTGGTAGGAGACCAGCCTATTTCTGAAGAGGTTACTAACCTTTCAAACATTCTTAGAGTCATCATTTTATAAATACAATATATAGACTGTTTTATAGAAGATATGCCTACTCGTAGGGTTCTGGAATTCTAGTTGTATTGGATTTCTTGTAATTTACACAGAAATTATTTCAATTCAGTAATTTGGGCTGCACTCCCCCGTTTCCCTTCTATTCCTATGATCTCCTGGCCTATGAATCACAATGTCTGAAATAGTCAATATACTGAATGGCTGGTGCTATCACAGTTTTGCTAGGATCAGAGTTTTAGAGTGAAGGAACAATACTTATGGGTGCTATTCTTAGTAAGTAAAGAATGCCTTTTTTAAAAAATGTTTTACTTATTTCTAGGAGAGAGAGAGAGAGACAGCGTGAGCAGGGGAGGGTCAGAGAGGGAGTCACAGACTGAAACAGGCTCCAGGCTCTGAGCTGGCAGTCAGCACAGACCCTGACTCAGGGCTCAAACCCACGAACCGCGAGATCATGACCTAAGCGAAAGTCGGACGCTCAACTGACTAAGCCACCCAGGCGCCCCTGTGCTTGTATTTTTTTTCTTAGTTGTGGTAAAGGATTTGCAGCACTCCATTGGCATTTGTAAAGCAGCTGGTTGGGTTAGGATTTTGGTCTGTGCTCCTGCACCAAAAGGAAGCAAAATAACCTCCATAGGAATCAAACATTCAATCTCAGCATCAGTAACAATTTTAAAACTAATTGAGCTGACCAGCTTCAGAACAAACCAGAAACTAGCAAACCGAAAACTCTTGACAGTTGTGCTAATCAATCTAACCTTTGTTTACATATTACATTTAGGAACCTTCCAGAATTTAGGACAATAGAATTCTCATCTTAAAAAATAAGGAAAGTAAAAAGGTGTTCCCCTTGAAATCTTACAAAATTTCAACTTTACCTCATATAAAATAATCACAGTACTAAAACCCCTCACAGGGGTCTGACCAGCCACCTCATCAAGATTTGGAGATGACAGTGAGTGAGCAACTGTGACACTACTGAGATAGTCTAAAAGATCTAGAAAATAATTACAGGTAAGATACACAAAGCATAAGTAAAGGCATAAAGCAATAGATTATAGTGACCAAGTAAGATTTTAAAAATAAATATAGGGGCGCCTGGGTGGCTCAGTCAGTTAAGTGTCCGACATCAGTTCAGGTCATGATCTCACAGTTCATGGGTTTGAGCCCTGCATCAGGATCTGTGCTGACAGAGCCGGGAGCCTGCTTCAGATTCTGTGTCTCCCTCTGTCTCTGACCCTCCCCTGCTCGCACTGTCTCTCTCTCTCTCTCTCTCTCTCTCTCAGAAATAAATAAAAGCATTAAAAAATAGCTATATACTTCCTAACATGAACAACAAATTTGATTCCTTAACCATGTTCTTCTGCTACCTGCTTCAAGTCTTCTCCATCAAATTAAATGACAATGACATTTTGCCATTGTATAGGCAAAACGATTTGGAGTCTCACACCAGTTCATTACCAAATTCTGTAAGCTTACAGAATTTTAAATATCTTCAAAATATATCCAAAGTCCAACCACTTCTAACCTTCTGTCTACTACCAATCATCTCCTACCTAGATTATTTACCACTAGCATCCTATAGTCTACACAGCAACCAGAGTAGCACCATTAACACATATGCCATGTCAAGTCACACATTTATTCCAAATTCCCCATAAGCTTTACATTTATTAAAAAATAACACCCAACTCCTTTTCCATGGCCTAAAAGAACCTACCTATATGATCTTCCTTCCCACTGTCCACCACTGCTCTCTAATCTTACTGTTGGCCATTTCTTCCATCTATCACTATTCTTCTCACTGGTTTCCTTGAGGTTCCTCAAACAACCCAAACATACTACAACCTCAGAGCATTTCACTGAATGGTTTCCTAGAACTTCCACCTAGAACTTCTCCTTTATATGCTATGGTTTGATCTCTTACCTTCTTTAGGTCTCTGATCCAATGTTACCTTTCTGAGGATGCTTTGCTGACCAACCTATCTGTACTAGCCACCACCTCTATACTCTATCATGTTATCCTGCTTTATTTGACTTCAAAATATTTACTAGTATCTGGTGTATTATATATTTCTTGCTTATATTCTTATTTTCTGTCTGACAAAACCATTAGAATTACAACTTCATCAACACAAGAATTTTATTTTGGTCACTGCTATATTCCCAGTATATGAAAAATACACAGAACATAGGAGGAAATTAATAGCACTTGTTGAATGAATGATGATGAAGAAACACATAAATAAGTGAAAAATGAATCAAAGGATTGTAAAACTTATTAAGAGCATATAATATTCCATAGTATGCCATTTAACTCTCAAAGAAGACTTAACTATCAAAGTCTTTTTTAATGTTTATTTATTGTTTTTGAGAGAAGAGAGAGAGAGAGAGCACAAGCAGGGGAGAGGTAGAGAGAGACAACACAAAACAGGCTTTGGGTTTGGGTTTGGAAGTGTCTGCACATAGCTCGACGTAGTACTTGAACTCACAAACTGAGATCACGACCTGAACTGAAGTCTAACACCTAACCGACTAAGCCACCCAATGCCCAAATCAAAGACTTTTAAAAATACATTTTATAGGAAAAAACTTCCACAAAATCCCACATCTCAAAGAAATATATACTGATGTGTTGTAGGTACGCCTCCTCACTCATTCAAGGGAGAGACCTAGTAGCACATGACTCTTCTCAAGTCTAATAAGCCATTTAATAAGATCGCTTCACTGTAATGACAGTGAAAGCTAGTTGTGTCTCCTTTGAAGGTGTGTACATTTCAGACAAGAGCAACGTGTTCTCATTATCTTCAGGGTTATCTTGAGGGTAAGAGATGAGCTTGTGAGTTACTGGGTGGGCAACATAAAGGAGGGTTGCTGCTGCATTGAAATTGACCTGTACACCAACAGTTTCTTCAGGCAGACTGTACACATTCTTTATTGCTACAGCTGGTCATGATAGAAACTTAGTTGCTGTGGGTTATTTACCCATTAGTATGATTCAATGAGCCCTGATTATACAGCCCATATAGGGTTTCTGCAGCTTTTCTATAACTGACACAATTGTAATTGTTGTAATAAAAGTGGCTCTACCGTCTCCTGTTTTAACCTATACTTATTCCTCCACTATTGTTAAGCTACATCTTGTCTTGAATGCCTCCAGCTAATATGATAACTGTTTATTTTGCTTAGAAACCCACTGGCATGAATCACTGGAAATATCCTACTGATAGAATAAATTTCCTCTGTAAAGAGTTTTCTCTTTAATGTACTCAAAGCTTTTTAACATGAGAAACCCAAAGTCATAGACAAGAAACAAATTTTCTGTAAGGGCCATTAGATAGAATGGTAGAAGATGCTTTCCAAACTTTAACTTTTTGTTTCCTTGAGTCATGAATTTTGCAGTGTAAAAATTATCACAACATATAAGTCACTGGTTCATAGACTGGATTTGATACTTTAGGACTTTACCCAGAGCTGAAACAGGGTCTTTTATAACTTGTTCCATGATTTTCTTTTGCTAACTACTTCTAATTTGAAGTTCATGTAGTTGAGACTGGGGGGAGGGGGGAAACACTAAAATCCTACCCCCAACCCCACACTGTTAGTGAACTGTTGAGAACATTCAAATGGGTTTGCAGAAGGATTCTTAGTGACCTCACTAGATTGGGACATCTTAGCCATCTGATTACTAGGAGTTTCCTCCATAGTTGGGTATCTTTGATGAGTTTTCACAATTCTCTGGACACATTCCAAAGGATTCATTGTGATTTCCTTTTTAAATGTCACTAGTAATTCTTTCTTCTATCTATAAAATGTTGATTTTCTGGTGAAATCATTAACCAATGCTCATGAAAAGCATTCCCTGTCTTTCCAGGAAAGATATTTAATTAAATGTCCATCTTATCATTTTAATTCTGCATGGTGCCAGCATATGACATCTCTATCCCAGCTCACTTTTTTCTCCCTTAATCTTAGCAGTTATAGGATTCTAAGTAAGGCCACAAGTATGTGTTGATAAAAGCTGTATTCTAAGATTATGCATACTTAACTGATAAATCTACTTACACCTTCAGGACCTGTTCAGGCCAGGTGCCATAATCACATCATTTGTAGGTTATTATTGGGTGCTCTTAGCACATCAAACTTGTAGATAAATGGATCAGATAGTACTAAATGCATACTAATAGAAGGCTCCATTCAGTCATATGGTCTCCTGATGTTTGATGATAAGATATTTGTTTTTTCCTGGAGTTCAGTATCAAATCAAGAGCTGGCTTTATATTTTTAAATTTTTGTCTTAAATTTTTTTAAAATTTGTTAACGTTTTATTCATTTCTGAAAGGAGATAGAGACATCGTGAGCAGGGGAGGGTCAGAGAGAGAGAGAGAGAGAGAGAGACAGGGAATCTGAAGCAGGCCCCAGGCTCCAAGCTGGCTATCAGCACAGAGCCCCGACGCGTGGCTCAAACCCACAAACCGTTAGATCATGACCTAAGCCAAAGTCGGCCGCTCAACCGACTGAGCCACCCAGGTGCCTCTATATTTATTTTTATTTTTTAAATGTTTATTTTGAGAGAGAGAGAGAGAGACAGAGAGCAAGTGGGAGAAGGGGAGCGAGAGAGAGGGAGAGAGAAAATCCCAAGCAGGCTCTGCACTGTCAGAACAAAGCCGATGCAGGGCTGGAATTCATAAACCATGAGATCATGGCCTGAGCTGAAATCAAGAGCCTGTCACTTAACTGACTGATCCACCCAGGTGCTTCAAGAGCTGGTTTTAAAAGGAAACAATATTTGAAAATGAGGTTCTGGTTTTAATCTAGTACCTAAAAACTTCTGCTAAGGAAGCTTTATTCGGGCTCCATAGAGCATCCCTATTTGATATGCACAAATTTGTGCTTCAACCTTCAATCGCCGAAGAGGTTTTTTTGGCACCTCATTAAAAGCTGGAGAGCTTTCAGTTTACCTGATGATTGTTAGAACACCAAATTTTTGGCTCCAAAACCAAAGAGGAAGTACACTGCCTATTTCTTAGAACATGGCGATACAAAATGTAGCAAATTTCTCTTGTCTTATCCCAAATCATAGAATACTACAATTTTATTGGATTTGTCTCCTATCTGCTGGTATTGTTTAAGATATCTAAGGGTACCTGCTACTTCTTTCTCTCTAGTTCCTATAAGCGAGATGGTAGAAAAGCTGTAGGATAGTCATGTAAAGAAATATGGAGATGATCATGGTCATGGACACTAAAAACTGTATGAGGTTCACACAAACAAAATTGATGTAACCCTGAGGAAAGTTTGTAATGGCATAGCTTAATTCACCACCATGTAAACTTTTTAAAAATGTTCATTAGCTGATGGGATTTCCAAAAAGAAGTTTTTAACTTTCCCCCAAGTTAACACCTTGATATCATGACAGAAATACATTCATTCTTTACCTTTAGTAAGTAGAACAATAGTTACAGTTGGCAATGTGACCTGATTAAGTTTTTAACGATCTATGTACTGTCCAAGATCCATTCAACTTCTTTACTGGACAAATAAATATATGTACATAGCTGGAACTACCAACCCTGAATCTTTCAGAGTTTTAGTGATGATAATAACTTCTGTAAGTATGTAATTCCTCCTGGGATACAATATGATTATTAATCATTTTATTTTCTTAAAAAAAAATGACTATATATTGATAGAGAAGCAAATGTCTGGGAACTTCAGATTGTTACTTCTCATTACAAAAACTCTCACAACCAAGGTAAGGGAATCGATGTAGGAAATCTGCTATTTGCTAAGGCTGTATATTTCCACTATAAAAAATAGTTTTAAAAATTAACATGCATTTATTTGTGGATCCAACAAAGTTGCCATAAGTAGCTTTTGGATAAAACTCCATTATCACCTCATCCCTAAAAGCTTCATATACAACAGTTAATTTCTGGCTTCCCGGAAATTAGAGGTAACTCAAAATCGAATGTCTGAGTATTTCCCATCTGTGGTTTTAAGTTACTGAAGCTATTGATACTTTTAAGAAAGACTAAAGGAAAGTTGGTAGGACATAATTATGATATTATTTATGGAAACGTTTTTAAGAGTGCCCAGCTTCT
Source organism: Proteles cristata cristata (assembly GCA_017311185.1). NCBI lineage: Eukaryota > Metazoa > Chordata > Mammalia > Carnivora > Hyaenidae > Proteles > Proteles cristata. The sequence continues at coordinate 177,539 of JAESUZ010004783.1, read as the reverse complement.
CTTTCATTTAAAATGTTCTTGCTCTTTGATTTGACTCAAGTCTTGGAATTGATGTTTCTGGTGAGTATACTCACATCCTTAGTGAAGTCAGGAAGCCCTTTTCTAGCATACAGTGAGCATACTAAAGTGGTTTTTAAAAAACTGATGTCTATGTCATTGCTACTATTGAAGTATATAATTTTTAACACAGTCATAGTGAATCCCTAGTTTTCAATCTGTGCCTTAACCTGAAAATTTAGATATATGGGCTTGCTTTTAATTTCTTTAAGCTATACAATGATGTGCAGCCCTTGATATTTAGAAGTCTTTTCTAAGCAATGAAACTTAAATCAGTATCAGTCCCATAAAACCTTTCTTGTCTCATGTATCTATCCATCTTTCCAATCTGGTGGGGGTTATAAAACCCAATAGCCAGTTGGGAAGGAAAACAGTTCCTTCACTGGAATTTACTTCTTCCTCTTCCTTCTTTTTATCCTTCCTTCCTTCCTTCCTTCCTTCCTTCCTTCTTCTTCTTCTTCTTCTTCTTCTTCTTCTTCTTCTTCTTCTTCTTCTTCTTCTTCTTCTTCTTCTTCTTCTTCTTCTTCTTCTTCTTCTTCTTCTTCTTCTTCTTCTTCTTCTTCTTCTTCTTCTTCTTCTTCTTCTTCTTCTTCTTCTTCTTCTTCTTCTTCTTCTTCTTCTTCTTCCTCTTTTCTTTTTGTTACCTTCAGTTTCCTTAATGCAAGTACTGCATTCTTCTTCTACTCTTTCCAGATCCTTGAAAACTTTGCTGATAATTCCAGGTTCTCTCTGTACTACAGTCTACTTACATCTTTAGGTAGACAGGATCTAAGAAATCCCCATGCTTGCTTGCTTTCTCATGGTCACCATCTCATCTATGGCAAAAACACACAACTCATTCTCTAATAAACCCTAGGAGTTAAAGCCACCCAAATGCAACCACCCCTTTTTTTTCTTATTTATTTATTTATTTAGGTTTGTCAATCAGAGTTAGATGGCCCAACTTTTGTCTTAGACTGTTAGCAAGAAGAGTCTTACACCAGCCCAGTCCCTATTTTCCAATACCACAAGAGACTCATATTAGGCTGAACATCGCACTGAATTCTCTCTCAGCAGATTTGAGGTGATAACTAACCATATTTATCTTCTCTTCTTTGTAAGAGAGGAACATAAAGCTCACACAAAAAAAATCTTTTTAAAAACCTCCTTTACATATCTTTAATATTGTTAATAAAACCACAAAGCTTAAGAACCTCTAACCAATCCTCGTACATTTCCTCTGGAACTTTCTCTTTCTGTCTAATATCTCATCTTCATGTCTTATCATTCATGCCAAAATTATCACTTTAGCGCTGTGTTACACTCTGATGCTGGTTAGCTAACAATGCCAAATTTCTATCATAGTATAACTGTCTTCTAAATGTTCTCAGTTGACTGTATTCCTTTTAGAGAGTGGCACAATATGTGTATTGTGTTTGGAGCAAATCAGATGAAAAGGAAGCAAGTGGAATATACCATATGAACGGTATTCTGCCAAGCACCTTCTTCACATAAGAAGAAGAAAAGTGTGGGGGGAGAGGGTTTGGGAGAGGTGATTCACTATTACGAGGAAAAATTTTAAATGTGCTTCATTTGGTGAGAGAGATTATTAGCAAAAGAGACCAAAGAAATCTCCCACCACCACCAAATTTTCAATTTTATCCTTATTCTATTGTCTTTTATCAGTTTTGTGTTCTCTCTCTAATTGAATTAAACACATTGTTCATCCATCTGGGCATTCTGTAACAACGTTTCTAAAGATTCCACTTTAAGTCTTCTCTTTAGTTATCTTTTATTAGCTTGTCCTCAGAATACCTCCAATCTTTCATCCCTGCATTTCTTTGAGAACATTCCTTGAACATTTATACAAAACTATTAGAATAATTCCACATTAATGGACTCCTCTAAGTCCTAAAAGTCTACCCTTCTTTTTGTATTAAATACCCAGATGTTGGGTAAATTCAATTTTCATTCGTGGAAGTAGTGATTCTACTTCATTTTTCTTAAAACAGATTCTTTTGTTGAACAAATGGGTTTTTCATTTTATGTATGAAATGTTATTTCTCACAAATATACCTCAGATGATATTTTGGATAAGCATAGGAGCAGACTATTTCTAAGGCTCTGTGATTTTCACATATTTACATCAGGGATAATTTTTACTCAATAATTTAAGAGCTTTTATTTATGTATCACTGCCTTTGCTTAGCTCTAACCTGAAAAAATAGGTTTACTCTGGCAATGATTTTCAATTATAAAATGATTTATAATTATTTTCCAGGAAAGGTGTTGTCCAGTATTCTGCTAATTTAAAAAAGTACACAGGACTAGTTTCAGAACGGAGTATGTGCAAACACCATATTATTTACAGCAAACTAAATATAATGCCTTGATTTGGCACTGCCTGCTTGATATTTCTCTTGAAAACTGTTACATATGTTTGTTTTGAGTTTCTGCCAAAATAGCAAGATTGTTAAATATCTTTCATGTACTTCTTGTTAAACGCAAGGAAAGATTACAGATTACCTTAGCTTAACTTTTACACAACGGTCCAGTGGGCAGTAAATCTTTTGGAAGGAAAAAATAAATAACATTCAAATTACATAGAAAACAAATTACATAGGAAACACAAATGTATTGCAATAGTAACATGCCAATATTCATTTTTATACCTAAATCAACTCTATCCATAATAATGTGATTCATTTGCAAATTACATGTAGAATACAGGGAGACTGTAATTATATGGGGGCTGATGATCCAGACTGTCAATTATTCAAGGCTTTTGCTTCACCTTCATCTTCCTCCCGCTGTCCACCTTTTGGATAGTTATCACCTTGTTAGTATTTCTATTCTCTGCTTGTTAGTGAGACTGGCAGGGAAAGGAAAAAGGTGTGAAAACTTAAATCAGTATATATTATTACTTGCAAGACTTTCCTGTAAAAATTGATGGTGGAAGAGTTTGAAGCTAATTGCTAAAATTATGTTTGGGATATATGTGTTTCACTTCTACTTGTTTATCTGATCCTCCATGTATCAAAGAGATTTTTTAAAAAGAAGTAATGATGACAAGGGGTAGAAAATTATTTTGAATGGAGACTTTCTGAGAAAATTACTTTAGATGGGATTCTGAAGAAACTTATATAATATAGTCAACCGAATAGTTCAAATTCTACAGTTAGACAATTATATTGGAAAAAGCTTATAATTTGCTCCCTAACAAACTCTTCAGACACATAATTAAACCTGGGCCAAATATGACTGATGAATCTCTTTAATTGGGACAAAATGTGAATCTGAAAGTCAGTATTTCATATACTTCTGTTTTGCAGAAAATCATAGTATATAACATACAAATGTAAATATTTTACTGTCCTTTATTTAAACACTTTATGTTTCTCTTTTTTGTAAAGCTGGGTGTATTTGAATGCACTTTTCTACCTCTATTTCCAAAAGATATGCAATTCACCTGATTTGACACATGTTCCGTTTGGTCACTCTTCCTAAATTTAAAAACTTCGTGCAAACATTCCTTTTAAAATTATTAAATCATAAAATATTTACTGAGCATTAACTTCATGCCCAACATGGGAGATAAAATAGGAGGCAATTTAGACATTGTTATGCCCTCACAATACTCACAGTCTGATAGTAAAGACAAAGATTGTTCAAATAACCCTACAGTTTCTTTTGCACCCCATTCAGGGTGAGCCTCATCACAGAAGAATATGAAGGGAAGATGAAATAATCAACGCACCCAATTTACCAGACCTCTACAATTTCAGGCCCACTTAGGGCTCCATGAGCAAGACTTTTCACCTCTCCCTCGTTTCTCATTCTTCCCTGATTATTAGAACACATGAGAAAATGTGAAGTCACCATAATATGATTTATAAATGTACATTTTAAAGAAAGTGAGAAAAAAAAAACCCAATAGATCTATATAATACCCCCAACATCACCAATATACATACTTGAATTTGGCATTTATTTATAAGCCAACCCCATTCCCTCTTGTCTTTTTTTTTTTTTTTTAACTCTGCTGATAATCCCAATCCATACCGCTCTGAGGATTCTGCTCCTCCCTTAAAAGATCGCAGAATACATTAACAAATAAAGGTCACAAAATATTGCCTCTTAAAACTTAAAATGTTCAAATTTGGCTTAAATGCCTGCGTTATTATACTCTGGAAGTGGTTTATTGTTTTTAACCTCCATACCTTGCACTGCACAATATTCTGTAGTAATAGATGATAAGAAAAATGTATCTTCTGTTCTGTAATAAAAAGAAGTAAAGATCTATATTTTCTTATCTGTTACATCTTATAGCACCAGTTGGTGGTTGATAACAGGACAATCTTTTTTTTTTTTTTTTCCTTTTAACATTGTCTGTTATGACAGGTGGCTAGTGATCCTGGTGGTGTTATTTGGCATGCTGGGGACTTTGTCATAGTGGGTACCTGATGACCACATCTCTGTGTTGATGTTCTTTGGATATGTAGCCTGAATGAAAAGTGACTTTGTATTTATTAAGTCACTGAGAACCAACATTATTTGTTAATACAACATAACCCATCCTATCCAATTACTACATTTAAGTTCCACTTTTTCCTTAAATGTGTCCACTTACTTCTAAAGTAGTGGTAAAAAAGAAGAAAAAAACCCAATAATAATAATAAGCGACAGGCAGGTAAATATAAGACACCAAAAGTAGGAGAAACAACATGTTTTCCTGTGTGTCATCTTTACTTAAGTTGTTTATTGGAAGAAAACAAAATAGATTATTAACAATAATGTTAACTAAACATGGAACGTGGTACAGAAGAAATTACATTCTACATATTTAGAAAACTGTTTTGAAGATTTTAATGAAGGAAACAGTCTTCCTACAAATTTCTGTAATTGAATCCATCTGTATTATTTCTTTTTTTTTTTTTAATGTCTTATTTATTTCTAGGAGAGAGAGAGAGACAGCGTGAGCAGGGGAGGGTCAGAGAGAGAGGGAGTCACAGACTGAAACAGGATCCAGGCTCTGAGCGGGCAGTCAGCACAGAGCCCGACACGGGGCTCGAACCCACAAACCGCGAGATCATGACCTAAGCGAAAGTCGGAAAGTCGGACGTTTAACCGACTAAGCCACCCAGGCGCCCCCCATGTGTATTATTTCTATGGTGAGGTAAGATTTTGGTGTATATGATGTACTTTCCACATGGTGTTTTATCAAAATTAGAGCAATGATGAAGGCGGAAGGCCATTGATCTATTGATTGAATGAATAATCTGGGGAATTTAATGTTTGTCTTTTACATATTTTCTATTGTAATAAAATGAGAGAATTAGCGTCCACTTGAGAAGATGACTCAGGCATGATAGCACACGAGATAAGAATGTGTCCTGTTGTTAGCTAGAAGACCTGTTCTACTTTTAGGACATGAAGGTAACTGTTCTCATGAAATATGGTGATGACACATCTTTTTCATTGTAGGACATACCCAAAACAGAGTGTGTTCACCCTATACTTTTATAGCCTGACCAGTTTCCCTTTTGGGAACTCCCTAATTGGAGATTAGTAGCATAAAGAAATTTCCATTATATATACTGACAATACTCTAATTAATGAAGTCTCTTGCAGTGTATTTTTATTTTCAAGAGTAATTTTTTTCTGTATAATTAGAATTGGTGTGCACCCCCTCCACCCCCAGTTAGGACACTGAGTATGCTGAGACCTTAAGCCCTCTCCCCACAAATAACACTCTAGTTTGTGTCATGCCAAAGTAGAGTCGCCAAACCCAGCAAGTTAACAAATCTATGGTTCTTATTCTCTGTGATTATTTGACAGATTTATGCATTATGAAAGACCACTTTTTCACCAGTTTAATTTTATTGACGTTAAGTTGCATAAGTGAGTTTTTAAAACACCTGTCATATTTCAAAACATTCATATGTATTGTGAAGAATTTTGCCAACTCCAAAGTTAAAGGGAGCAGTGTCTACACAAGCCTGCATATTCTGATTTCAAACATGAACTGTGAAAGGTTGGGCTTCCATACAGTTAAAGCCCATGTAAGATTCTTTACTCCTCCTACCCAAACTGCAAGTTTGGAAGGTTCCCAAAAGTACTCTTTGTTTCGATAATTTGCTAGAGGACTCCCAGAACTCATTGAAAGCTGTACTCATAGTTATAGTTTATTCACAAGAAAAGGTATAGATAAAGTCCATTAAAAGAAGAGGTGCTCAGGGCAGAGTATGAGAAAATGTTAAGTGTGTACAGAGCCTTCATTGCCTTCTCCGCATGGAGTGAGTCAGAATTCATTAACTCCCCAGCTCAGGACGTCATAATACATACGGAGTGTTGCCAACCACAGAAACTCACCCAAACCCTGGTGTATAGAGTTTTTAGAGTTTTTGCTGAGGCTTCACGACATTGGCATGATTGATTGATTGCTCAGATGGTTGATCTCACTGCCAGTTCAACTGATACCAGGTGGTAAAAAGCCTTCACCACAAATCACATTGCCACTATCTGGCAGGCCAAGACCCACAGGCAAAGATTATCAAGCAGAAGCTGAGGACAAAGTCCAGATGTCATTCTGGGCAAGGTGAAGTTCTTTACTACACAGATTGTTCTGAAAAGTCACGTGAGGGATGGCAAATCTTTGAAGGACAATTCTGTACCTCTTGTTTATTTTTACCTTTTATTGATACCATTTTCATCTTAGAGTTATTTCTAAGAATTTCTAAGAATTCTTAACCCATCCTTAAATTTTCTATCATGTTAAAAATATTAATTTTTTCCATACAATTTTCATTATAACTCTACTTTTAAAACTAAAGAGCCATCAACTGTTGTAGCTGTCACCAGCAAACTGCCAGTGATTCTGACTTAAACTGCCTGGTGTATGTGTGTGTGTGTGTGTGTGTGGCTTTGCCTACTTAATATAAGATATCTGCTGGTAACTCTGAGATTATGGAAGCCATTTGAGGTTAAGAAATCAGAAATCTAAATTAGTTATTAGCTTTCTTTAAATAGTAAAATTTATACTCACTTATACAATTTGTAATTATGTAGCACAATATAGGTTACCTATGAGCAAGCAAATCTATATCTAAATCTATATCTTCAATTAATAACTCTTTATCTTTATGAAATCAACTTGTAGGCACTCAATAAACAACCTTAACTTGAATACATATCTAAAGGCAATACATTTACACTGCTAAAAATATTGCCTATAATTTACATTAAAGATATTCATACATGCATTTCTTGAATTAGTCCAAAATTTTGATGTCAAAGACATCAAAAGGAGAAAATTTGCAAAATAGCTATATGTGCATAGTTAAAGTATAGATAGAGTCAAATGAGGAAATACTATTTACATATTCTTAAAACACTGAGCTTCTTAATGTAAAGAATTGAATGTATAAGTAAGAAAAATTAGTAGAATCATTTTATCTATCTTAATTAAAATAATTTTTCTCTGAGAACAGCTAATGATATTTCAAAGATCTATTTCCCTAGTGTTTGAGCATAATTCAAAGAAATAGGTGGGTAAATTATAATCCGTCTTACCACACAAGTAAGAGTAACCTTTGAATTTCTAATTGAATTTTAGGAAAATAAATGATTTTTAGGTTTCCATGTTATTAAGAAGAATAAATACAGAGAATTCTTTATGCTAACCTGCTAACAGAAATAGACACAGACCGGAACAAATGAAGCTCTTTGCTTTCAAAAGCAAGTGTGGAATGTTACAGTCAGTCTCTTTATTTTTTTATTCTCTGTCTCTCTCAGTCTCTCTGTCTCTGTCTTGCTCTTTTTCTCTTTGTAATATAAAAATGAGTCACTTGCATGTCTTGAATTTTTTCAATGTGGAAAGATACATGTGCTCTACCACTGTCTATGACCATTATCTCCAGAATTTTAAATTTTTAATTCTGATAACCCCTCTATTTCTTTCCAAGTAGATTATTACACTTTTTATTTCAATTTTGCAATTGTAAAAGTTATCTTAAAAGTGCTCAAATATCAAAAAAAAAAGTGCTATTGGTGAAAGCAGAGAAGAGAAAACTGTATTAGTAGCTTTGGGTTGTCAATGCATATAAAGTTAGTAAGTTGTGATCATCAAATATATGAAATTGTGCTTAAATTAGAATTTAACATTGCAAGGGTGCCAAGTTGGTTCAGTTTGTTAACCTTTCAACTTCAGCTCAGGTCATGATCTCGTGGTTCATGAGTTCTGATCCCCACGTCAGACTCTCTTCCAACAGTTTTGAGCTTGGAGCCTGCTTTGGATTCTGTGTCTTCCTCTCTCCTGTTCCTCCCCTGTTTGTGCTCTGTCTCTGTCTCTGTCGCTCTCTCTCTCTCTCTCTCAAATATAAATAAACATTAAAATAAAAATTTAAAGATTAAAAAAAAGAATTTAACATTGCATCACTTTGTGAAATTGTTATACAATATTATCAGGGAGGCCAGACATTAAAATGTTAATTATTAGCTAAGCAGCATTAAATATAGAAACAGCATTATAGAGTATTGAATCATGTCAGGCCTTTGTAAAAGATCAGAAATGTTCCAGAGGCTATAATACATTTTTGTATTCTAAACCTTTCCAATATGGGCATCATAGAGATACGTATAAAGATGTAAAGAAAACCTATAGTGGGGTTCCTAGGTTGATTAGTCAGTTAAGTGTCTGACTTTTCAGGTCATGACCTCAAGTTTGTGAGTTCAAGCCCACATCAGGCTTTCTGCTGTCAGCACAGAGCCTGCTTTGGGTCCTGTCTCCCTCTCTTTTTGCCCCTCTCCCACTCATGCTCTTTCTCTCCATCTCTCAAAAATAAACATTAAAAAATGCAATATCACTCAGAGATTTTAATTATGCTAATGTACTTAGTGAAAAAAGAATGGGGTGGTTATGAGATTTAGAATATAGTGTTTTTCTAAGCTTATTTGACTATGAAACCTATGTCCCTGGAGCATCTAAAAATTATTTTGTGGGCCTACTAAGTAACTAGTCATTGATCTACTAAGTAATTTATCATTTTTTAATTCCAATGACCTACAAAGCATTTTATCATTCCATCGGACACACAAAAATATTTTAGGACCTGCCCTTTGGAATCAGAAATGCCTTAGCACACATAGGAAACATTGTATAGCCGTGAAGAACATGTGACTGTTACAAGAGACCAGTTATCATCTATTAAGTGTCAATGGTGGTATATTTCATTTGTGTTCTACAAAAGCCATCAATTAAAGATATGGTGGTATTTTGTTCAGCTAATGAAAAAGAAAATATCTTTTCTTCAGATGGTGGCAGAATAAGCAAAATACAGGCATTAATGTCTATGAAATTGTTCAAATGAAACTGGTAGTAAACAAAAAGTAAATGCAACATACACAAACTAGGACTACTTTTCAGAAGAGTATTCAATTGATCCATATCATGTTCTAATTCTATTCTAAGTATGAGAAAACCTCCAGCAAGCCCTTTCTCAAGTCATTTAATATTATGAAGATTAGGTTGGAATTAATAAGAGCATAATAAGTGTGGACAATGAACTATGGTGTTATATGATATAAAAAGCAAATATCATACCTAAAGGTGGGAAAGTCAGGCCTTTTATACTAAGATCAAGAACAAGGCAAGAATGTCTTCTCTTACCACTCATTTTCAACCGCATAGTGGACGTTGTTAATGCAGTAAGCTAAGACAAAAATAATTGAAGACATACAAATTGGGAAGGAAAAATTATAACTGCTCTCTTCACAGATTACATGATTGTCTACGTAGAATATTGAAAATAATCAACAACAACAACAATAGTAACTTCTAAAACTAATAAGAGATTATAGCAAGATTGAGAAAATACAGGTTAATAAAGTCAATCATTTTTCTGTATACTGACAATGGACAAGTGAAATTTGAATAAAAATACAATACTGTTTACATTAGCACTCCCAAAATGTAATTATTTAGTATCATCTAGCAAAATTTGTACATGATCGATATGAGGAAATCTGTAAAAGTCTGATGAATGAAATCAAAGGAGAACCAAACAAATAGAGAGATATTCCATGTTCATGGATAAAAAGACATTGTCAATATGTCAGTTTCTTTCCAACTTCATCTACAGATTTAATGCATTCTCAATCAAACCCTGGAAGTTATTGTGTATGTATCAAGAAATTAATTCTTAAGTTTTTATAGAGGTACAAAAAAAAAAAAAAAACCAAAAACAAGCACAACATTAGAGAAGAACAAAGTTGGAGTACTGATACTACCCAGCTTCAAGTCTTACTAAAAGCTTCAGTAAACAGCACAGTGTGATATTGGAGAAGGAATAGACAAATAGGCCAATCAGACAGAATAGAGAACCCAGAAATAGACTCACATACCTATAGTCAACTGGTCTTTGACAAAGGAGCAAAGGAAATTCAATGAAACAAAGTTAGTCTTTAAAAAAAAAGGTATTAAAACAACTCGACAGCAACATCTCCAAAAACGAATCTAGATACCAGATCTTACACTCTTGACAAAAATTAACTCAAAATGGGTCTTAGACTTAATGTAAAACACAAAACTATAAAACTCCTACAACATAACATTGGAGAAAACAGATGATCTTGATTATGGCACTGACTTTTTAGATGCAATACCAAAGGCATGATCCATGAAAGAAAGAATTGACAAGTTGAACTTCATTAAAATTTAAAACTTCTATTTGTAAAAGATAGTGTTAAAAGAATGAGAAAACAAACCAAAGAGTAACAGAAAATATCTACAAAGTTCACATCTGATAAAGGGCCATTATCCAAGATATAAGAACTCGTAAAACTCAAAAATAAGAAACCATACATCTCAAATTTAAAAGTGGACAAAAGACCTTATCTTCTACTTCATCAGAAATTTACAGATGGAAAAAAGGCATAAGAAACATGTTCCAGTCATATGTCATTAGGGAAATGTAAATTTTAAAACAATGGATATTACTACATCCCTGTTAGAATCACCAAAATGTGGGATTTTGACAACACCAAACGGTGGTAAGAATGTAGAACAGGAGAAACTCTCATTCATTGCTGGTGGGAATGCAAAAATGGTACAGCCACTTTGGAAGGCAGTTTGGTGATTTCCTACAAAATTAAACATATTTTTATCCAATGATCCAGCAATTACACTCCTTAGTATTTACCCAAAGTAGCTGAAAACATGTCTACACAAAAAAACTTGCACACGGATGTTTATAGCAGCTACTTTATAATTGCCAAAACTTGCAAGCCACCAAGATGTCCTTTGGTAGATAAATAGACTGTGGCATATCCAGGCAGTGAAATGCTATTCAGTGCTAAAAGGAAATGAATGAACTATTAAGTCATGAAAAAGTATGGAGGAAACTTAGATGCATATTACCCAGTGAAAGAAGCCAACCTGCCAAGGCTACTTACAGTGTGATTCCAACTATATGACTTTCTGGAAAAGGCAAAACTATGAAGACAATAAATAGGTCAATGGTTGCGAGGATTTGGGTGAGAGGAGGGGGAAAGGGATAAATTGGAGGAGCATAGAGGACTTTTAGGGAGTGAAAATACTCTGTATGATCCTATAATGATGAACACATGCCAATATACATTTGCTCAAACCCATAGAATGTATAACCGCCCAGAGTGGACCCAAATATAAACTGTGGACTTTGAATGATCATATTCCGTCGATGTAAGTTTATCAGTTATAACAAATGCACCACTCTGCTGGGAGATGTTATCACAATGACGGAGGCTGTGCATGTGCAAAGGCAGGTGATACATTGGGGATTTTCAAAATTAAAGAAGTCAAAGGAGTACATATATAGCATTTAAAGCATATTGATTTATTTAATTTTTAATCCCTTTTACATATTACACTAAATTTAGAAAGCTGTTTGTGTTAAATTGTTATGTAATCATTGGCTGATAAAGATGAAGTTTGGTTAAGTCTTAACATTTGGACCTAATGTTATTTATTTGTAACATAATTAATGTGATTTCTATCATTTTGGCTTCTGTATATTTTCTAGTATCATAATCCACAGTTAAGTATGAGAACTGTAATCAATCTGTGAAAAAGAGACACTGATGAAATGGAAAGAAAAAATAAACATATAAAGAATTTGTTTCAATTTGGGCAGTGACTTATTTATAATGTTTATCCAGTAAAGCATAAGAAATATGTTAATGTTTCCAATGTCTTAAATTCAGAGATTCATATTTTTTTTGGTGAAAATTCTTATCTTTATGGGAGTTCCAGCAATTATGCAATGATTTTTGTGTGTTTTCTTCTGAGATTACATTGCAGCTATCTCTCTCCATTTTATTTCAAAAGACAGATGTTAACTTAGCTTTAAAGAACTTGCCTTATTTCCAATTACTGTACACTGCCTTTGTTACTAAGCCTTTCTGAGTGATCATGAATAATTTTAAGTTATGTTTCAGTGTATTGAGGCTCTGGGACTAAAATGTCAAATTAGAAAGAGAAATGTGGGCCAAGCATCTTCCCTTGTGTCTTCAATAAAGTACCTTAAAATTGAGAATTCTCAAATGTTTGAGTCAAGATCCATAAAAGCTTGAGCAAAGACACTGAGATTTCATCAATGCTGATTGACATTTAAAAAATTTTTAAGACAGTTCCAAATTTCCCATGAAAAAATTAGTATATAATTTTGTACGTTCAAAATATTAAAATAAACATTTAACTAGTTTTGTCATCTCAATAAAGAGTTCACACCAGTTAGCATGAATAGTGAGTGAAAATGTAGGCAAAGGAAGATGTGAATTTGATTGACAACCTCCGAGTTTGAAGCATTTTACTGGTATGCATTTGGTATTGTAATGTCTTTTTGAAAGAAAAGAATACACAGGAAATTATTTATCTTTGGCCAAGTTTATAGTCCTAACATGAAAATTTAGTAAAATTTTTGAAGATACAATTTTTAAAAATATATGAAAATTCACTTAGTATACTCCCAGTTAATGGAAACTTAACTATTGAAGCTTATACATATTAAATATATAAGTATTACATATATGTATATTACTCATACATGGGAATATCTATCTAGCTATATGTATCTAAGACTTTAATTATCATATACCTATCTATGTGTCTGTCTATCTATCATTTATCTATCTTATTCCCAACTTCTTTTGCAATTAGTTATGGTCAATGTACTATTTAGTCAATGAAATGTAACAGAAATGTTTATTGTACTCCTCCTGAGAAGTTTCCTCAAAAGAAAGGAGCTAGATTCTTCTTCCCTTTTTCTTCATCATCCTGTTTGGAATACAGGGTGAATTTAGGATCTGTCCCAGCCATTCTGGACCTAGGGATATGTTCTATGCCTTAAGGAGAATGCACTGAAAATGTGCTTAGACAGGGAGGCACACAAAGCAATCAGTTTTTACAGAAGTTGTCGAACTTCCAGATTGGACCGGAGGAATAGGACAGGACATGAAGTTCAGAGTCCCTGCTGATATGTAAAAGGGCCAAGTAAACCTTAGCCTGTGTACTTTCAGATTTGTTTACTGAGATTAGCTAAATGGTTAGTATTCTAGGTTAGACTTATAAGTTCCCAAAGAACAAAAACAAAAACAAAACAAGGAGGAAAGATTCCATGTATTTTAAAGACAACACACTAATGAATGAAATGATATAAGGGCAAAAATTAACTCAAAAATACATCAGTGTGAGGGGAGCCTGTGTGGCTCAGTCAGTTAAGGGTGCGACTTTGGCTCAGGTCACGATCTCATGGGTCATGGGTTGGAGCCCCACATTGGACTCTGTGCTAACAGCTAGCTCAGAGCCTGGAGGGTGCTTCCGATTCTGTATCTCCCTCTCTCTCTCTGACCCTCCCCTGCTCATGCTGCCTCTCTCTCTTTCTCTCTCTCAGAAATAAATTAACAAATTTAAAAAAATTGAAAACATATACCATTGTGGTCAGTGGGTATGCAGCATTGAGAGAAGTATGGAAGGATGAAGTAAGATTGGCCTTGCATTGGTAATTTTTGAAGCTAGGAGGTGGGTATGTAAGGGTTCATTATAGATTTTTTTCTGTCTTTTTAAATATTCAGTAATAAAAATGAGAGAATATACTTAAAATATCCAAAGGTGAAAGGTATAGAAAGAAAAGAAAAAGAAAATATAAAGAGAGACAAGCTGAGAGGGGGAGAGAGAGGAGAGAGAAACAGAGGTCACATGTGTAGAATGGAAATTAAACATGGAATAAAAACGGCATCAGACTTCTCAAAAGTTGCCCATTTGCTAGTTTACTATAAAGAAATATATTTGAAATTATTGAAGAAAAATATTTTAACTCAGACTTTTATATTTAGATAAATGATCAGTCAAGTAAATGGGTAGAATTAAGACTTTTAAAAAATTTAAGGTGGGCTCATCTTCTTGTAAATACTAGAATGCTTTAAGAAAATAAGCAGTAAACGAAGAGAAAGACAACTGATTCAAGAAACAGAAAAGTCAACAGAGGCCAGAGCAAAGAGAAGTGTCAAGATGACAGTTATGGTCTAAATTTAGAAATTGACTTGGCCAGATTAGATGAGGCAGCAGTTGAGAGACTGTCAGAAGGGATATATATATATATATATATATATATATATATATATATATATGTATATATATATATATATATACACACACACACATATATATATATATTCCAATATGTTTGAGTTTTCAAAATGTAGTACTGGTCATTTGAAATAGTTGGTGGATCAGTTTTTAAAAATAGTTAACTAGATAGAAAATGAAGCAAAATGGACAAACATTGCCATAATTAATCTGATAAAAATCAAGAGTGATTGTGAAAGAGTATAATTCTCCATTTGAGAGTGTATGGCATTAATATCACCATAAACATGTAAACATGGACTTCAATGAATCCCAGGTTATAGCAATCTCTTAAGAGAATTACAAAAAGAATATAAAATAACATAGTACCATTATCAAAAGTTAAAATGAATAGATTTTTTTTGAAATTGATAAATTAAGAACTGAATTAAAAGTTTATTATTTAATAGTATAGTAGCAAAGGATAGAATTAAGAGTTGAGAGAGCAGAGCTGGGAATTAGAAAGATGTAGGCCAAGGTATGGCTTTTTATTTTTTTCAACATAAACTTTTAAGTAGTATTTGTGTTTCTTGTAAAACTCTTACTATATATATTTCAAATTATTTTTATTTATGAAATCTGTATGTATGTACATACATGTATATTATACACTCATATAGATATACAAACATATGCACGTGTACACACACACACACACACACACATACATACATATATGCCAAAAGGTATATTTTCACTGTTGTAATTGTTATGGTGGTTTTGTCTCTATGTTACCCAGAAAGGCTGACAGCTGCTCTTTGAATTTGCAGAAATGGAAGGTCATCTTGGTGCAGATCTTCTTTGTCCTGCCCTGGGTCATTTGTGTGACCCTTTCAGTTATGCAAATATGGGGCAAGTAGAAACTCATAGTCCTGGGATTAGGTTGAAACAAGATTTTTTTTTCCATGTGATTTAGCAAAATCCACCTCTATGCAGAGCTCAGGGTTAGAGAATGAACCTATTTGCATACCGACTCTAGGGACGTTCTGGTCAAGGTAAAAATCATGAAATAGCAATGAGTCTTGAAAATAAAAATTTGGTTGATAAGTAGAAGAATCTAGACAGATGATTTCCCACCAATACAAAATACCACTTATGGGTTTGTTGATTGGAACTGATTTTAGCCCAGTTTGTAGCTAATGTTTGAAGCTCCTCAAGACTACTTGCCCAAGAGCAACACTGCTGAACTTACATGTATGTCAAAGTAAACTCCCTCTTTGGTATTCAGCCCAGAGTCACAACTCAGGGTTGCAAGATATACTACACCAGCATTGTTAACCAATAGCACCCACTGACCTGTGCAGGGTGTATCCAGAGGCTCCCTTATGTGACTGTAAAAAGTAACAAGATTAGTAAACTGATTAAGACCCTACTTCTCTTTTAGTTTGGCAAAGAATCACTGGCATGCCATGAATAAGTTCATAGCAGGTTTGCCCAATCTGAGGTGGTGAAGGAGTCTAGAGAAAGACAGATGATGCACTTACTGCTCATATGCCATTGTAGGCTGCAGAAATTATTTAAAAAACAACAACAACAGCAGCAAATAGGTGTGACTCCATGTATAACCCAAACTGGCACAGGAAGTCTCACTATTTACAAATATAAAGACATCTATTCATAAATTTCCATTACATCAATTTACTTTATATCACTTTAACAACTCAGATGTATAGCTACACCATGGATCATTCCCATTCAAAGCCATAAATCTCTGAAATGTCTCCCTTAGCACTACTAACTCTTTTCTTTCTTCTAATCACAGGCGTCAGTCTTTGACCCTCTTCTAGCTTTAAAGTCAGCAAACTTTTTTTTTTTAATGTAAAGGGTCAGATAGATAATATTTTATGCTTTCCTATTGTAGGATAGCTGATGCAATACCCAACCTGTCACTGTTGCATAAAAGCAGTCATAGATATTTGCAAACAACTAAACCTAACTGTGTTCTAAGAAAACTTTGATTGCAAAACAAGTGTCCAGTCAGGAGATTGCAGGACTTAGAATATTACCGGAGAATTTTTCTTCCATGCTCGGAAGAAGCATACATTACTTTCATTCATAAAGTACTGGCCAGAAATGACTTACCTTGCCGCAGTCTGATTGCAGAACATTTGAGAAATTCCAGTGTGATGACCTTGCCCCCATCTGACTGGAGAAGAGTTTGAGATACTCCAGTGTGCCAAGAGTAGAAAACAGAATTAGAGAACACCTAGCAAATTTCTGACCAAAATACTAAATGTTGCTTAAACTGTTTATTGCTACCACATGACTTTTTTTAAAAAAGGATAATTTATAGTGCTAATATTTCTTTGGGACTTTAAATATTCTCTGGTGTTTTTATATCTGTTTATTATTTCAATAGGTTAAAACTACTTTCTTCCCCGGGGGTCTGGGTGGCTTAGTTGGTTAAGCATCTGACTTTGTCTCAGGTCATGATTTCACAGTTCATGAGTTCAAGCCCTGCGTCAGGCTCTGTGCTGACAGCCTGGCACCTGCTTCAGATTCTGTGTCTCCCTTTCTCTTTGTCCCTCCCCTGCTCGTGCTCCGTTTGTCTCAGATGTAAATAACATTAAAATAAAAAAAAAACTAATTTCTCCCCACAATATGAACATGAAAGTAAAACAAGTTGGACTTGAGTCTACACAAAATAATCTGAATTTAAGTCCTCAAGAATATAACCAAACCAAACCAAAGGATGAGAAATCTGATGATCTGAAACTAGATTCACAAAAATATAGGAAAATTGTTATGCCAAGTTATTATGGGGGAAGGTGGGAAGTGAGGGTGCTGACTAACAACACTTCCCTTATCAAGAACAAAAATTCCAAGGTGGGAAAAAGAAACAGAAGGAAAAAAAAGAAGAGGAAGAACAACAAAAAATAGTTATAAACATCTCCCTTGCTGTGATCATTATTTTTGTATTTAAGAGTATTAATTAAGCCGTTCCATGTGAGGACCACATCATATGAAGCTTACACACCACGGAGAAAAAGTTCTAATCTATAGGCCCCCTCTAACTATGCTGTACACATCTGGGTCCTGTGTAGGCTCATTTGGATCAAAAGATGTTGCTGCTTATAGGAATGCATGTTACAGCCTGAATAGCAGCTCTAGACGTCTGTCTGGGATCTATTCTACTTAGGCAGCTTCCCTCAAAAATAAAACACTGGAGGAGAGCTTCTCACCAATCAGTCATTAAAAGGTAAGCTTCCTTGGATGGGAGTCACGTCAATCATCGTTTTCTTGCAAACCCAAAGCTGCCTTTTTCTCTGTTAGAAGCCGTTATCATCTTCAAAGCCATATCAAAACAGTGTTTGTTCTGTGCTTTGATTTCGCCCACATGGTGAATTCAAAGACAGGTCTACTTGAGGGTGGAGAGAGTCTATTTCAGACGTTGTTTGAGCATTTGTCTTGCCATGTTTGTAAACGTGATTTAAGTGTCTCACGTCTAATAAAAATCTTTTAAGTCCGATGGAATTTTTTGTTTTCCTTGAAACATTCCACCTTCTGTGTTACAAAAGCATTCATAGCTGAGATCTCATAATCTGAAGTAAAAAACCCCAAAAGGTTTGGATAAGGGCAGTATAATGGCAACTCACCTCAAAGAGTTCCTTTTCCCTTTTACCCTGATGCAGTCCAGTAAAAACAACAAACAAACAAAACAAGCTCTTTATAAATGACAGTTTCCAAATACCTGGCACAAATAACCAATTTTTCTTTGGGAAAAGAAAAGTCATTAGGAAGATAATGTTACTTAAGGTTCATTTTGTATTGAGGATATTTGACACTATTCACCGGAGATAAACAGATGCATGTGATTTACATATGAAAACCTATCAGATAATGCAAAAATTTGTATGTGAAATGCTTCATTCACTGAATTAGCCTATGGTAATTTCTCATTATATGAAAAAGAAAATGATTACTACAAATGTCTAAATAAATATTAATGCGGTTATATTGTTTTTAAATAAATAAAATATTTAGAGAGAACAATATGCAGGGGGAATCATTTAAAGGTACAGTTGGTATTTTGGGCTTTATTTCTCTGAAAAGCCAATAAAAAAGACTTACAGAATTAAATATGGCAATGAGCTGAAAAACAGGATTTTAAAACTTCTCTTGTTGGACCATTTTAAATGATAGAGTAGAAGGGAAAATCGGCTTGAAGATTAACATGAGATACATGATGAACTTCTCATATCTTGACTGAGGTAAAGCAATTGTGCATATGGCCACATTTTTATTATAATCCTCTCCACTGAAGCAAAAATGGTACCAAGATTGTGGTAAACTGTGCATCTCTCTTTTAAATACTTTCTCCCCTTTTATAGAAGCTAACTTTTTAAAAAAAATTCAGGTAGTATGAAAACTGAAGTAGGCCTGACCACAACATTCAATTCAGAACCAATTTTTAAAAGGAAATTTGCCATTATTTATCCTTGACCATGTTCTAAAAGAAAAGAGGTCACTGTTCTCGAACAATCTACAATCCACTTGGGTGACAGAGCAAAGATACATGGGGAGCAAATTAGAACAGTAAATAGAAGGAAAAAAAAGAAAAATTTTTGCGACCATTTGTGATAAACTGTCCCTATAAATTTTAGAGACGTGTACCAAAAGACGTCAAAATGAAAGATACCTCGGGGATTTCCTTCATGTAACTCACAAGAGAGAAAAGAGCCCAAGAGCCAGAGCTGTAGAAGGGATTAGACAATAAATTTGGCAAAACCTTGATAACAGTTGAATCTGTGATGGGTAAAGAAGTATTCATTTCACTTCTCTCTGCTTTTGTGCTATTCAAAACTTTCACATAATAAAATACATTTTTAAAGGCTGTATTAAGTCATCCACCAAATGTAGTAAAGTGCATTCAGTATATTCTTTGGATCATTTTATTTTATTTATTTATTTTTCATTTAATTTAATTTTTCGTATTGTTGGGTTCTTTTAAAGGAAAATATTGTTCATTCCTCTTTCACAAACATCTCTCCAGAACCTTTAGGATGCTGTATATTTTATGGCAGCTAATAAGCTAGTAATGCTAATAAAAGCCCTGTCAAGTTTTTCAGATCAACACTATCCTTTCCTCCAGTCTCCTCTCTCAAACTCTTCAGTAAAAAAATGGGCTCTAATCACCTGTAAATTTCTAGGTGACTACCTTGTCCTTATTTTAATGCTTTATCAGTGTGTGTAGTAAGAGAGGAGGAAGGTGTATTCATAGACATATAGAGATGTATGAGTTTCACTTTTCTTTAGATGAACTCTTTTTATATTAAAAATTGTTTTCTTTCAATATATAGTAAAAAGATGTTCTTTCCTCTTTATTTGCTAGGCATATATATACATTGTTCAAATTGTTGCTGATGTGACTGGTATCAAATTCAATTCATATCTGTTATTTTATTGTGGGTAGAAGTATTATTTCAATTGTGATAGGGTTAAGTATCAATTCTAGATTATGTTTCCCAACTCAAACCTCTTCTTTGACCATAGTTAGGATATAGAAAACTCAGCAATACCTTTTGGTTCCTACATATTGACTTCCGTGAAATGTCATTAATCTGTACTAATTGGAGGAAACTTAGTCTCAATTAAGGAAGAAAACCCTGAAAATATATTATTTCAGAAAAAAATAGAGTTCTATTATTTCAAGTACCTACATTAACTCACATTAAACTAACAAAGTGTTATCCAATACACATCCTTGACTTGATTTAATGGTTTGTAATTAGCATATCAATTGTGTGGAAATGGATCCTTCTAAAGTGCTTGAGGGTGCTTAGAAAGTTTGTTCTACTAAGTATTTTCAAGGATCCTTCTGCAATCTTATTTACATTATTAATTTACTCTCTATAAAAAGAAAGAAATTAATCAATGCAGAAATACCAGTCTTGTCAGCGTCTGGTCAAATAATGAATTGTGAATTAGTGAAACACAATTATTAAAGTTTTTATCTAGTATTTACATCCTAATTGTAATATCAGTTTTGCTAAAGTTTGATATATTTTCTCCATCTGTAAAGGTGATTCTACTGATTGGAAGGAGGATATAGTCTTCTGCTTTTATGTTCTTTTCCCTTTATAGAGAGAGAATGGTTTCATGGAGTTTTCTTGCAACCAGTAACAAGTTATTTAAGTTGGCTAGTAGTTATATGAGAGATATATATGAGACTCCATGATCATGAAGAAAAGAAAACTATATTTGGATTCGGTCTTTGTAATGGATTTTGTAAAATCTAATGTATTCTCAAGTTGGCTAACACACACAGTGTTACACTGTGCTTTCGGTTTTGGAGGTAGATTCCCATGGTTCATCGCTTACATACAACACCCAATGCTCATCCCAACAAATGCTCTTCTCAGTGCCCATCACCCATTTTCTCCTCTCCCCCACCCACCCATCAGACCTCAATTTGTTCTCTGAAGTTGAGTCTCTTGTGGTTTGCTTCCCTCCCTTTCTGGTGGTAACTATTTTTTCCCTTTCCCCTTCCCCCATGGGCAATGGATTTTTATTAGTGCCTAGTACAGCCTGGAATAGTAAATCAATTTATATATTGACCAAATTCTTTTAGCTTGTGGACCAGTAACAAACAGAATTCATTTTCCATAATGCTTATACAACTTAATCCTGTTTGGAATATAGAACGTACTCTTTTCACTTTCTTTTGTACCTTGTTATATTTTTAAATGAAGCAAAAATACAATATTTTTCAAATATGGATAAGAAGGCTGAAAGTAGCCAAATCGTGACTAGAGAAAGGATAAGTAAAATTGGATTTTAACTTTGGAAGGAAGATCTGGGTTTATATCTGCTCTCCTTTGTAGTAAGGCAGGGATAACTTAATTATTTATAAGCCTTTCTTAATAAGTGTCTAACATCAATCTCGGCTTTTCTATAATGACAGATACTATCGCAATATGAGTTGCGTATTCTTTTGGTTTACACCCTTCCTTGTTTAGAGATTTGCCTAATTTTTGCATATCTTTTCTATTTCATAGTTTCTATTATGTCTCTGTCTTCTTTCTATCATTTCTTTATGCATTTATAGATACATAACATTTTTCTTTAGTATGTTCATGTGACTGAACATGCCTTGTTCTTTTAACCTTTCCTCATAGGTCTTTTTTTTTCAAATCTTTTATTAAGTCTTTTTTCTGAACTCCTCAATTTGTCCATGTTCTTTCCCAGAGGTTTCAGTACTGTGTACATTTATGTGCATGTGCACGATAATGAATGACGCCCTAAGATATGTACAGGTTTAGCTGTGCTTTCTTTACAGTGAATATAATTATGTGTATTCACATATTTGTTATTCGTTTTAATTTCCTGTATTTTCCCTTGATTTATTCTGAATTTTTTTCCTGTTTGAAACATGTACACTCAGGTTAACAAATTTACTTATGGAAATATTGATGAATAAATAAATGTGTGAAGTGAAGTGGATCCAAAGTTTATATCACTTTTGCTTCTATGACCTTCTTAAAAGTAGAAAACATTAATTTTGGACAAAATACCTATATGTGGACTTTTTCCTTTTTTTGAATTTATATGTTAATAACTGGTAGAATTAGATGATCCTTATTTAGCTCTTTATATCCATAAAGCAATTCTCAGCACTTTTTAATAATTCATTGAATGTTTTGCTGCAGGGCTGCTGCGTTCTCAAAATTATATAAATCATATGTTTGAGAGGAGAGATGCAAGCATTTATAGTGTTTCTAAAGGAAGTTTATATGCACACTGTGTAACAGAAAGATGTCATGGAAATATAAGAACAACATTGTCATTGAGTAGAGAGTCAAATCAGACAAAAAGATAAAAAGCTTTAAATATCTATGTATTCTGCATTACATGAATATATTTTGATTGCACATATCTGGAAAAAATTGAAATTAGAAATGTACTTTGTCCAAAACAAAATATTTTATTTAACTCAATATGGGGAAATGAAGTTATGACTAACACTCTTCTTTTAACACCCTCACTCCCCACCAAAAGAAAAAAAAAAAAGAAAAGAAAAGAAAAGAAAAAAGAAAGGAAAAAGAAAAAAGAAGGCATTGACTTTCAAATATGATGCCTCTTTTCTAGAATATATTCCAAAAATCTGAAATATATTGTCATAAGAAATACTGACTTTCTGTAAACTAGACAATATACAATAATCCTACCAGCGATTCATCAGAGACAATCTTTCCTTGTAAATGAGTTATAATTTGGGATGCCTATACATTCAATGGTTCAAAACTTGATCTTCAAAAAATTATAGATTCAAGCATTTTTATACCTGACTTATGCTCCAGTCCTTACTTTTTTTTTTTAACATCAAATCAAGTCTCTTAAAATTTGAAAATCTTAGAGCTGAATCAAACTAGGTAAAAATTAGTCTAAACTGACTGATGAAAATTCCTAATAGTGGTATTGGTAGACAGACTAAGGCTCCCCAATCTTCATCTCCCCTTCCCAAAAGTCCACATTTTAATTTGCAGAACCAACAGATATGATACTTTATATGACAAAAAGGATTTCAGGTGTATTAAATTAGGGATCTGAGGATGGGGAGATTGCTCTGGATTATCCTTGTGGTCCGTTCTAATCACAAAAATCTTGATAAAGGATAGATTGGAAAGTCAGAAAACAAAACCATAGCAGAGGAGTGTTGGTGTGCATGTGTATGAGACAGAAAGAGAGAGAGAGAGACAGAGACAGAGACAGAGACAGAGACAGAGAGACAGAGAGACAGGCACAGAGAAAAAGGTCTGAAGATGTTACCCTATCTGCTGATCTTGAAGATGGCGAAAGGTCATAAAGTAGGGAAAGCAGGCAGCCTTTAGAAACTGTAACAACAACAACAACAACAAAACCCCACAAGAAAACAGATTCTCTTCGTAGAATCTCCAGAAAAAATATAGTTCTGCTAACAATGCCTGTTGTTTTGAGCCACTAACTTTGGCCTAATTTGTTAGAACAGCAATAGGAAAGTAATGCTGTGGTCTAAAATTAGAATACTTTTATAAACAGGGAAATTAACCATTTTCTAAAGTAGTATGTTCCATTCTTGAAAGTCTAAGTGCTCAGGAAATTCTAAAATTGAGCCAATACTGGAGCACCTGGGTGGGTCTGTCGGTTAAGCATCTGACTCTTGGTTTTGGTTTAGGTCATGATTTCCCAGTTTGTGAGTTGGAGCTCTGCATTGGGCTGGCAATAAAGAGCCTGCATGGGATTCTCTCTCTCCCTCTCTCTGTCCCTCCCATGTAGGTGCTCTCTTTTTCTCTCTCTCTCCCACATTCTCTCTCTCCCTCTCTCTCAAAATAAATAAATAAACTTTAAATTAAGCTGACATCTAGAAATTCAGATCTCGATATCCAGCGGTTACCTCAGATGGCAGCTCTCTACTTGATCTCATTAACTTCATGTCCAAAGTGTGCACCACTTCACACTGCTGCCATGTTGAATGTGTAACCAGCATTTTCTCAGTCTTCCAATTAAAACCAAAGGGAACAAACACTTATTATCACGTTCATTACTTTTTCTTTGTAAAAACCTGTCATCGTGTTATATATGTCACAACTTCCTTTCTTCTTCATTTGCTGTACCACCATGCTAGTGCAAGCCCCTCCCTCAGGCTATGGTACTCCAGTAGTTTCCAAACTCTAATCTCTAAATTCTAGACTCATCTCCATGTCTTTAAGTCTGAGGTTGTCTCAATTCACCCAATTGCTGCTGCTGTCAAATCATTAGTTTCAAGGCATTCACTGGCTTAACAGCCTGTTTTTCTCTATCCTTTATCAGATATATAGCTTTTGTACCTAACACTCACTACCTTTAAAAAATGTCCCTCAGCAGAGCCGGCTTCATGGGTATGTAGCCTGTTCAGTGCTGAAAGCTCTGTGCTTAGAAAAAGTCTCACTTTTGTCTACATTCTGCTGTCACTGTCTTGAAACCCTTAATATTCTTAAAGAAAGTCTAGCATCTCATTTTGCACTGGACCTGCAAATTATATAATTCTATCTTCCAGTCTACTCATATTTTATTGTATGATATTCTTTTTCTCAATACGGTCTTATTTCTGGAAGGCAAGTATTCTCCTTTGAATCTACCCTCTTTAGGCCAATTGCTGTATTTTAACAGTTCCTATTTGTTTTCCCCAGAATGCCCTTTTTCCTCTATTTCTTGCTTCTAGAACCATCTCAGGCAGTGCGATTGTGCCAATAAGAGTGCATTGTACATAGTCATTTCTTCTCTTGTTCCATGGCTGCTTCTTCTCCTTCCAGTCAATTAAACATAAAAAGAATACCTACATCTTCAATTCTCTGCTATTTTTCTTCATTGAATTTAATTTGCACTTGACTGTTTTGTAGTTACTCCGTGTAATTTAGCATTCTCTCCTTATCTGCATCCTAACTGTGTTAAAACAATAAACTTGTCTTGCTCTCTTATGTATCTACCCTGAAATAAGTGTAGCACTGCATGCATTTAAGCAGTGTGTATTTGTTACTGCATTAATCATCTACCAGATTCTTCCTATTGCTAAATACCCTAAGAATATGAGAAACTGCTTAAAAACTTTTCTGCTTATCTAAAGACAAGTTGGTCAAATCCAGATAGGTCACTCCCAAGAAGAAAATATTAATTTCTTTTTCTTCTCTTTTTAAAAAATTTTTAACGTATTCATTTTTGAGAGAGAGAGAGAGATAGAGTGTGAGTGGGGAAGGGGCAGAGAGAGAGGGAGACAGAGAATCTGAAGCAGGCTCTAGGGTCTGAGCTGTCAACACAGAGCCTGACACAAGGCTCGAACCCATGAAGGGTAAGATCATGACCTGAGCCAGAGCCAAACGCTTAACCTATTGAGCCACCCAGGAGCCCCTAATTTTCTCCATGTTAAAAAGACTAAATGGAGATGTATTTATAGCAAGTGTCTTTGGGACATTTTATTTTGAAGCCATATTACCCTCAAAATTCTCCTACAAGTGAATCTTTATATATTTTTATATATGAGCACTTACATTTATCTAATTGCTAAATATAACAATGTAAATTATAAGTTTATATATGCATTTATACATAGTATATGCTCATGTGTGTACATATATACTGCACATCTTTGGCTATGGCAGCAGAACATACGGTTTGATAGCTGTGTTCCCTGCCCCCCCCATCTCTAGAAATTCTAATAATACTTCCCCTTATGGAGACCACTATATGTGTGAAGTGAAAAGATTTTCATCTGTAATTTGACCACTATTATAGTCCATAATAGTAGAGGATCCTTGGTTAAAGGGAGAATCAAACTGGAGAAGGTCTGCTTTGGATAGGACTTATCTTCCAAACAAATGGATATAGAGAAGAAAAGCTAAAGGGTAACAAGATGGAGAAGCACCTGGGTTTTTCAATTATCTCTGGTGAATAGATTTTTCTTCTGATGCTAACCATTTCTACTGTAAAACTTCTGATCATGTAATTGAGATGAAGTAAAAGGCCAGGCTAAGCCAGTTGGAAGGTAAGGAAAGGGTCACAAAAGCTCAGGATAGCAAAACTATACAGAAGAGGTAAAAGTCAAAAAGGTGGCCTGATACTTAAAACATCTCTATTCTTTAAAGGGCTTTCTAATATTATTTGAAAGAAGTATCATTAGCTTATACAAGTTTCTTCTTTTATGGGATCGGTTTGTTTTTTCTTACTTGAAAGCATATAGTTAAGAATGGAGTTAGAATTAACTTGATTGATTTATTTGTGATGAGTTCATGTATCTTCTATGTGGTTTGGCTCTCTTCTAATTTTTAACCTCAACATTAAAAATGGCCTTTTATTCATTGTCATATTGATTTACACAATAATCAACAGTTAAAAGACTTCCTAGAGAACTCTTTACATCATTAAAAATCCAGAAGTTACAAAGCTTATAAATATCAATGATACAATTAAAAATAATGATAAATAGAAACTGGTAAATGAATATAGTTCATTGAATCTGAAACCTAAACATTCATTATTAACAAGAATAAAATACAGATATAAGATTTTTTTATGGTCAATCATTTTTGTTTATTTTCTCCCTTTTCTTCATTTACTGGAAAATCATATACTCTGAAACAGAGGATCTGGGTTTGGTTTCCAAATCTCATACTCAAATTGATGACCTTGAATAAACTCTTTTCTAAGTCTCCTCTGTAACTATCCCAGACTCTTTCTTTTGAAGACTAAATAAGAGATGCCTTGTAAAAGTCTGTTGTTTTATGTGTGAGATGATGGGGATAGGAGAGGGAATCATGGATGGGGAACTTTGGTTGGAGTGGTAAGAATATTAAAATAGTAAAACTGGTAAAATAGAGTTTGGTCTTTGAATACAAACATACCTAGGTCCAAGTATGACAGCAGTTGCTCATTTGGAACTTTGAGAAATTCATAAAACTTTCCTAAGCTTTGGTTTCTTCAGTTGTAAAGTAACTGGCAATATAAATTTTAGAGGGTCTCAATAACCATGAGACTACTTAGGGCCTGTAAAGTACTAGACAGTATCTCACTAGTCCTGACATAATGAATGAAATTCATCAAAAGTTTCTCCCTTCCCATTTTTCCCTTGTAAGAATTTTATCCAATGAAAACATTTTTCCAATTATCAGTTATAACTCTTCCATTATAATAAAAAAAGTAATTTTACCAATAAATGAGTCCCGTAACTAGGTTGTTATAAGATTTCAATTTGTTTACAAGGACTGAAGTCTTGTAACAATTGGAATCATATTACTTTTCAAATTGGAAGAGTTGTCAGTGCTTTGAACAGTGAAAAGCAGACGGAGTTGTGTAGATTGGTGAATATAAAAGATCCCAGATCTTTTCAATTTTAATGATTTTCCCACTTTCTTGAGTTCAGAGGATGGGAGGAATCCTATTTTTTACATTCAAGCCACAGTATAAAAAAATATGAAATGAGCTAGAAAGTTTACAAACTTAGAGTTGAACTTGGATATTTACATATGGAAGCATTGGTCAGTAACAGAAAATTCGTCTAGATATTCAAGCAGTGTCATAATCTATAGACATGAGAATAAGGAACTGGGCGAAGCAAGGATTTAGTCCTTTAGGAAACTAGGCAGGCATCTTTGCCTACAATTCAGTGAGGAGTTCCCTAAATATGATTTAAATTATTTCAGAAAATTTTGAGTTTTGTAAAATCACAAATGAGTGACTGACCCTATACTTGAAACCAGGTTCGTTTTTATTCTAAGATGAAAGTTTTCTTTTTTCCTGTCTCTTTAATTATCACTACTTCCTACTTTGAATAAAATCAGTTGTAGCGTATGAAACTCAAGACTTTATTTTGAGAGCTATGTCTTGAGAAGGTGCTACCACTTGGGTCCAAGCCCCAAACACTATTCTCTCCTGTGTTATACAGTCGTCCACCAAATAGTAACCCATAGTTTTTCTTTATCTCCCTAGAGAAGAGAATCTCTTTTCTTCAAAGCAGTCGGCATAGTTCCCATTTTTACCAAGAATAAAAGTGTTAGTCATTTCAAAGACCTACAGTCTCTACATGATAACATTTCTTAATAACTTCTGACTTCATCTATACTTCTCCATTCACATTCGCTGTATTTACTGTAATGGGAGCAAGTAGTTTCCCCCTCAGACTCTGCATTGTTTATTTTTTCCCTTTCTAAAATACTCTTCTTGAGGCATCTGCAAGGCTGTCTCCCTGGCCTTCCTTAAAACTTTACTTCTCCCTTTCAGTGAGGATTGTGCTGACCATCTTCCTTAAAATTGCAATGCCCACATCCTTGACATTTCTCATCCTCCTTACTTGGCTTAGTTTTTTATAGCAATTCTTACTTTCTACCATTTTATATAATTCACTCATTTATTAAGTTTATTGTTTGTCTCATGAAGACAGAAATCATCTAATTTGTTCACTGTTCATAGAAGACAATTAATAAATATTTGTTGAGTGGATGGGTGGGTTGACTTACAATGATGGCATAAAAATCCTGAATAGATTGGAGACTTATTATTGATTTCTGTCTATAAATTGATATGACATCAATATTAAGAGTAATTCCTACAGGAAGCCTCTGCAGGAGGGTGACATGCCGTACCTCCTTTTTCAAAGCAATAGTTTTCTGGTGGCCTAAGTGTGCTTATGTATTTTTCATCAATTGAGAACATTAAATAGATTTACCAAGTACCCAACTGTGTAAAGCACTCTATTTCCTTCTACTGAAATATTATAAAATAGAAATTTGTGCCCCTATTAATTTTATTGGAATGTGTTTTGAATGAAACCAAATTTGCCCCTTTTTGAATTTAACTCAACATGAGACAGTTCTATTTATCAAAGATATTTTTGTAGTAGAGACCAATTAAACCCAACAGCTTATTCACAATGGTTTCTTGTGTGATAGCAGCTCAAACATTTTACATTAGGAAGACAATATAATACAGGGCATAGTAACAAGAACAATTTGATTTTGGAATGTTTTCTGTTTATCTATATTTTCCTTTTCATTACTACATTTTATATTGACAAGTGTTAAAGTAAAAAAAGATGAGAATGATGTTTTCTTTAATTTCATAAAACATTTTAATAGCTTGATACTATTATAACTTACAAGTATAATGATTGGGTAACAGTGTTAAGTATTACCTTTAGTTTTTGAAGAGTCTTGATTAATAGAAAAATAGGGAAATATAGTCCTCAGATATTATTAACAAGTACTTAGTGAATACTTATTTATTCCAATGACTGTTCTAATAATTTTACTAATAATAACTCATTTATCTCTTTAACAACCCCACGAGATAAATGCTATTATTAACCTTATTTTATAGATCAGAAATGTGAAGCAGTTGCCTCCAGGTTAAATAACTTGCCCAAAAACACAAAGAAAGTAGGCGGTGATGAAAGGTTTGAAGTGAGGCAATCTGGCTCCAGAGTTTGTGTTCTTTATTCTTTATGCTTTTGACCTCATTCCAATTATCTTGCTTAACTTTTCCTAAAAACTCTCTTCTCATTTACTCTTTTGCCACAGACAATATGAGCACCAACAGTTCTTTTCAGCGGGTCTTGAGAATTGATGGTACACTTAATAATCTGGTACACTGAAGTTGACTCTGACTGAGAGTGTGTTATTACTAGGAGATTCTGTACTGCACACTCCTGGAGAGGAGGAACTTTGGGTTACTGTAATCATATCTGCAGCATCTCTTATAGATAACTGACATACTGAAGAGATTCAATAAACATATCCTTGGTGTAATTAACAATTGCAGGTCCTTTTCTACTTAAATAATTCTTATGGTGTTCAGATAGGTTGGACTGTGCTATGGTAGCAAATATATCCTGAATTTTATGGACTTCAGGCTATAAAAGTGTTTGTCTCACTTATATAAAATCCATTTCAGATCAATGTAGGTAATTTTCTACAACTTGAAGTTAGACAATCTGGAAATGGCCTCCAAATTGCTGTATCAGGAGTAGAAAGAGCTGGGTAATTTTCCTGTCCAAGTCTGAAGTTCCTACATCACTTTTACCCAAATCTCATTGGCTAGTCCTGAATCATATATACACAATCTAACTTGAAGGAAAACTGGGAAGTGTAGTCATCCTGTGTGCCCACAAAGAAAAAAAACCCAAAACTAACAATTATATGGCATTACCTCTGTCAAAACTCAAACTTTTCTAAAAGATAAAAGGTGGAAAACCAGCTATGACTGGTGAATATCTAATTGTATGATCAAGTTGACTCACTGATAGCAACACATTGGCAGAGATTTACAATTTTCTTCCCATGTCTATTCTTTTCCTCTTCTGCAGTAATAGAAAACCAAAATTTTAGTAGGCACATGGCTGCTCTAAAAGAATATCTTATTAGCTTTCTTTGCCACTTTGTGTGGCCCAGTGACTAAGTTCTGGCCGATAAGCTATAAAGGGAAATGCTTGGTATGTTAACTGAGAAGTGCCTTTAATGTGAGGCATGTATCATCCGTGTTTTCTACTTACATTTGGCCATGGTGCAGGAGAGAAAAAGGCGAAGTCTCTAGTAACTACATTTAGCCATTATATAACACTGGAAATAGATGGCAAACATGGAGAAAGGATAAGGTATAAGAAGGCCGGTCCCTTGACACATGTAGCATCTTTCCATCTCTACTATCTCCTTTCTTGACTTCCTAAATATGGAAAATAAATAGTAAGTATAATGAGATATTATAGCCAAGTTTATGTTGTTATTCACTAGCTACTTTCAGACAAATCTAATCATAAATGATACAACAAGCCATCAATTGCTTTAAAAAGATCGACTATACCTTGCATATAGCCCTGTATGTTATAACTTATGGTTTTGAGGCCTCTCATTCATTTACATTCATTCTCATTAATTTGCACAAGACCAGAGTGTGGTCTCTGGAGTCAAATTGCCTGGTTTAGATGTCGGATCCACTACTTGCTGGATAAATGGCAAAGGATGAGTTCTGTAATGTCTTAAGTTTCTCTTACATTTTTTTAAAAATAGTGGTATTTCAATACACATAATAAGCTATTATAAAGATTAAATAAGATGATGTGTTCAAAGGGCTGGCCAGACTTACTAGCTCAGAAGAGTGGTCCTAAAATACTACTCTTTTTCACAACAAGTGGAACAGTGGCACTAACTGTTAAGATCTCTTCATTTATTTAAACAAATGTTCTATTCAGAGAATAATGTTTATGGGTATGGATAAATTTACTAATTCTACATGGTTATTCCATGTTAGTAAGTTGGTAGTATTTATACTATTGCCTTTAAAAGTTTGAGTTATTAACAGCCCACTCCTTTACATCTCAGAATAGGAAAAATATGTACAACATTAAAGATGTCAAGTCAAAAACAACTGTGTTTAAAATTAGATCCCTAGTAGAGAATCTGACCCCTGGAAAAGAGTTGTTCCGCTGTGTATGCACGTGTGTGTGTGTGTGTGTGTGTGTGTGTGTGTGTGTGTGTCTAAGATGCTACATTACAGTGCTGCTCAAAGTGTGGTCCCTAGACCAACAATAGCATTAACATAATCTGAGAAATTGTTAAAAATGTAAAATCTCTGGCATCACCCCACATTTACCAAAAGGGCAATCTGTGTTTTAAAAAGCTCAGTGATTCTAAGTGCAGGCTAAAGTTTGAGAGCCACTGATGTATATTTTTAGCTAAAATACCAAGGTTAAGAAAAGATTTTTAGTTTGTGCAGAATCACTGAGTTGGTGACCTTAATGAGAATTCAAGTTTAGCTACAGCAAGATTGGAATTTTCCTCTTGGATTTTCGTTGTATTTTTTTTTGTTGTTGTTGTTGTTTTCTATCCATTCTTCATTATAACATAACTTTATTTAAAAATGTTGCATGGTAAAGCGCTTATGAGTACTTTGGTAAAAAGATGTTCTGAATACTCAAATAATTTAGGTCACATTCAAACAAATGAAGACAAACGGAGTAGGTTTTTCCTTCTATCTGAAAGTAGAATATTCCTATACATCCTTTCATGAATCACAATTGTGTAAAGCGAAGAAGCGATTTCCATAAATTCATGTGGAAAGTTTTATTAGTGTTCCCAGATAGATCCAGAAAATAATATCTGTTAGGCTTTTCTGATCTTGGGAATGGATGCACAAAATAAGATGAGATAAAATGGTCACTCACAGACATAGTTCAAAGGCATGGCAACTTGATGACGAGATGTTTGTAGTTCCTGATGAAGGAGCTTGGTGGTGCCCTCTTGATGTTCAGGTTTTGTGTGCTGTCTCTATAATGTCTCACTGTAAATTAAATGCTGAAAACTATTTTGACTTTTTGCCTTTTTTCATAAAAGCAAAAGTCCTCTTAATAATTCTTTCATTTACTAAAAAACGTTACTCATGTGGGTCTTTTATAAAAGTAACCAGTAAAACATGAAAAGTGTTACTTTTCATACATAAAAGTATGTATACATAAAAGTATACATAAAAGTATACTTTTTATACTCCACTTTTGAAAAGTGGAGATCCCTGCATTACTATCAGTGGATCAAGATGCTCTGCTTTTCCCCTGACCTTGAGATCCACCCTGCGTGTAACATTTTTTCAAGAGCATCCAAGAACAACATCTCTATGGCTTGATAAAAATTAAAAAGAGATAATGAATAGAATAATAAAATACAGAAGTGCTGCTTCTAAAACAATTGTTACTACTTGTATTCTAGAATTTAGGGCATAGAAATTTTCCTGGTCATCAGCTGCCTACCAGGATGGGGCTCAAACAAGGTCCCTTTTAACATATTCCGTTCACTATATACTATGATATATATTTCATTATTTCAGAATATAAAATTTGTTTTCCACTGGTAATATTAGTTATAGAATATACCTTCTTCATAGCTGTCTCCATTCTTTTTTAAGAGCTTCATAGATTTCCTATGGATTTATCTTTAAAGTGTTTGGAAAATTTTAAGTTAGCTCTACAGCCAACATGAGGCTTACACTGACAACCCCAAGATCAAGAGTTGCATGCCCATATGATTTCACTCATGGGTGAAATTTAAGAAACAAAACAAATAAGCAAAGAGAGAGACAAACCAAGAAGCAGACGATTTTTTTCAAGTTTTAATTTTATTCCAGTTATTTAATATACAGTGTACTATTAGTTTTAGGTGTATATTATAATGATTCAACAGTTTCATACAATGCCCAGTGCTCATCACAAGTTCCCTGCTTATTGTCCATCTCCTATTTAATCCTACCCCCCTCCCCTCCTGTAACTAGCAGTTTGTTCTCTACAGTTAAGAGTCTATTTCTTGGTTTGCCTCTCTCCCTCTTTTATACCTTTGCTTGTTTGCTTTGTTTCTTAAATTCCACGTATGGTATTTGTCTTTGACTGACTTATTTCACTTTGCATAATACTCTCTAGCTCAACCCATGTTGTTACAGGTGACAAGATTTCATTTGTTTTTAATGTCTAAGTAATATTCCGTTATATATAGATTGATATAGATAAATAGACAGGTAGATAGGTAGATCGATATAGATATAGATATAGATAAATATAGATAGACATTTGGGCTACTTCTATTATTTGGCTGTTGTAGATAATGCTGCTATAAACATTGGATGCATGTTTCCCATTGAATTAGTGCTTTTGTATTTGGGGAAATACCTCATAGTACAATTATTAGGTCATAGTGTAGTTCTATTTTTAACTTTTTGAGGAATCTCCATGCCTTTTGTCAGAGTGACGGCACCAGTTTGCATTTCCACCAACATTGCAGGAGGGTTCTCCTTTCTCCACATCCTCACCAATGCCTGTTGTTTTTTGTATTGTTGATTTCAGCCATCTGGCAGGTGGAGGTAATATGCCATTGTAGTTTTGATTTGCATTTCCCTGATGATCACTGATGTTGAGCATCATTTCACGTCTGTTGGCTATCGCATATCTTCTTTGGAAAAATGTCTAAAGAAATAGACTTTTAACTATAGAGAACAAACTGATGGTTACCAGAAGGGAGGCACATAGTAGGAAAAGTTAAATAGATGATGGGAATTAAGAATTACATTCATTGTGGGTGCCTGGGTGGCTCAGTCGGTTAAGCCTCCAACTTTAGCTCAGGTCGTGATCTCACAATTCGTGGGTTTGAGCCCAAATGGGGCTCTGTGCTCACACCTCCGAGCCTGGAGCCTGTTTCAGATACTGTGTCTCTCTTTCTCTCTGCTCCTTCCCTGCTCATGCTCTGTCTCTATCTCAAAAGTAAATAAATATTTTTTAAAAATAAAAAAGAATTACATTTGTTTCAATGAGCACTGGGTGTTGTATAGAAACGGTGACTCACTATATTGTGTAACTGAAGTTAAGTTTATTAACTGGGATTCAGATAAAAACTTTAGAAAATAAAGTGTTTAAAGAATTTGGTGGAAATCTTTAAAACTTTCACAAAATAAAATGGGGAAGCAATCACAATAAGTAGTAAAATGTCATCAATATTAATCTAATTTGTTTAAAATCTTCAATTATTACATACTTCTATAGTTTCTGGGAGGTGCTTTTATTTTCCTTAAAGCCCAATAGCAAATTTATTGGCATTTTCTTCTTTGATGCTATATTTAACCTGCACATCCTTGAATACTTCCCTCTGTGATTAACAAGGAGGCTGGGGAGTGGCAAATGGTGAAGATAAATTATACTTATCAACCACTCCATGGCTGGCAGTTTGCTTCAGCCTTTATTCCCACGGCACTGCTTCCTGAATGTAATTCAAGTAAACTTCTCTTGCATCCACAAAGCCAAATTATTTCACACCAGTTTTTAAATTCAGTCTAAAGAATAATAATAAATATTTTTTAAAGTAAAGGTTTTAGTATGAGACAAGTGTTACAGTATTTTCTTTTTTAAACCACGTGAGCCTTGGTTCTTAATATACTAATACAATAAGTTAAATGTATGTTTATGAAAATACAGTAATATCAGTTTTGGAGAAGGAAACTAATGTTTATATCTGTACATATGCATGTGTATTCTAAGTCAGTTTTTGATACGGTTAAATGTGTTCAAACATTTTGTAGCAATAGTTGATTTCACTATAATATATATTATGTATATGTATATGTATGTATATAGACATACTTAAATATTCTAAATGGATTTATTACATATCGTCTTACTATACCATGAAATGATGCCCTTTGTATCTTGGATACACTTATTTATTATGACAAAACTTATTTATTTCAAACTAACAATCAATCTTACACTTGACAGTAAACCTCTGCATAGATTGTTATTGTCAAAAAAAGTCAACGAGGCTCCTTCGTGGCAACATTTTTAATCTCATATGAAACTGATCAACATTATTTATATATTAAAAAGTGAGGGGCGCCTGGGTGGCTTAGTGGGTTAAGCGTCCGACTTTCGCTTAGGTCATGATCTCGCGGTTTGTGGATTCGAGCCCCGCGTCGGGCTCTGTGCTGACTACCAGCTCAGAGCCTGGAGCCTGTTTCAGAATCTGTGTCTCCCTCTCTCTCTGACCCTCCCCTGTTCACGCTGTCTCTCTCTATCCTAGAAATAAAATAAAAATATTTAAAAAAAAATTAAAAAAAAGTGAATAAAGAAATATAATAAGAAAAAAGGGATTAAATGGTGATTATTGTAGCTAATATGGCCATAATGCTAGAAAACCAAAAAAAATTGTCTGGCAATGAGTAAATAATGAAATCATAGTTAGGCATAGCTAGTTTACAAATGATATGTGAAATCAATAACCTTGTTAGAGATCAACAACAAATTGTTAAGTATATGTAGGCATTAATATTTTTAGTAGCAACCACAGAAAAACCCACCTGTGAACAAAATTTCCAAAAATTAGCAGAAACCGTATAAAAACAGTAAAGTACAAAATTCTACTAAGGGAATAAAATGAGACCTGACCATATAAAGAGTCACAGTTGGTCAATAATGGGAAGACTTAATATTATTTCTCCAATAATTAGCCAATAAAATATGTTATTTTCTAATGCAAATATCAAGCATGTTTCTTTTTTAATTTGACAACTGATTCTAAAATTTGTTGACTTGGGGCTATAACTAAGATATTTTTGAAGAGAAATACAGATTAGTAATTGGAGGTGAGGCAATGTGAGTGGAGGATTATCCCATCAGAGAGAAACATGAATTATAATCTACAATAATCAAAACAGAGTAATTTTAGCATCCTTGAGGTGTTAAGGCCAAGAATTAAAACATTAAAAAATACTGAATTAAAGAATTTAAAAATACTAAGTATAAATGTGTGTAGAAAGACAGCATCTTTGTGAAACCAACTGTCCTTGCTACAGCTCCATGAGACTCCTCAAAAAAGAGGCTATACACTTGTCTGGGGCCCTAATTTTGGCATCTGAAGCCCAAGAGACACCTTTGGATCTCCTGGTCATAAAGAATAATATTGCAGCCCCACAGGATTGTTATATTGATATACTTTAAAAGCTGCTACGTGAAAGTCAGACTTCCAATCATCTTGAAACTAAGTGGTCAATGAGATTCTTCCCCTTGCATCACTGACAAGTGTTGGCACACCCTCAAAAATGTGGGCATATCAAGAATAAACCAGGCAATTTAGAAAATCACAAAGGTTTGGGAGACAACAAAGAGTGAAGGCAAAGTTGAGTGAGAAGGATCATCACCTGAACAAGACCATGCCTTCAAGACTCAGCTATAATTTTTGGTTCTGATTCCAAAGGCAAGAGAATCAAAGGCAAAAATATACAAATGGGACTACATCAAACAAAAGCTTCTATACAGAAAAGAAAATATTAAGAATACCAAAAGGCAGCCTATGGAAGGGGAATCAATATTTGCAAATCGTATATTCAATAAGGTGTTAATATCCAAAATATATAAAGACCTCATACAATTCAATATCACCATCACCACCACCAACAAGAACAAAACAAACAACCCAATTAAAGTGAGCAGATGATCTGAACAGATATTTTTCCAAAGAAGAGACAGACATATGGCCAACAAGTGTATGAAAAGCTGCTCTACATCACCAATAACCAGGGAACTACAAATTGAAATCACAATGAAATATCACCTTACGCCTATCAGAATAGCTATTTGAAAGAAAGAAAGAAAGAAAGAAAGAAAGAAAGAAAGAAAGAAAGAAAGAAAGAAAGAAAGAAAGGAAGGAAGAAGGAAGAAGGAAGGAAGGAAGGAAGGAAGGAAGGAAGGAAGGAAGGAAGGAAGGAAGGAAGGAAGGAAGAAAGAAAGGAAGAAAGAAAGGATGAACAGGTAGTGTTGGTGAGAATGTGGAGAAAAGGGAACACTAGAAATTGGTATAGCCACTACAGAAAACAGCATAGAGGTTCGTCAAATAGTTAAAAATAGAGCCACCTTATAAACCAACAACTCTACTACTGGGTATCTATTCAGAGAAAATGAAAACACTAATTCAAAAGGTTATATACACCCCTATGTTTATTGCAGCATTATTTATAATAGCTTAAATATGGATACAACCTAAGTGCCCATTGGAATGGATAGAGAAGAAATGGGGGTGTTTGGGTGACTCAGTTAGTTGAGTGTCTGACTCCTGATTTTGTTTCAGGTTGTGGGATCCAGCCCTATGTCGGACTCCATGCTAATTGAGCATGGAGACTGCTTAAGATTCTCTCTCTCTCCCTCTACCCGTCTCCTCCACTCATGCTCTCTTTCTCTCTCTCTCAAATAAAAAACAGAGAGAGAGAAGCTGTGGTCTATATATACAATGGAATACTACTCAGCCATAAAAAATAATAAAATCTTGCTATTTGCAACAACATAAATTGCTTGATAATATTATACTAAGTAAAATAAGTCACAGATCTAGAAAAATACTGCATGGTTTCATTACATATGTGTAATCTAAATAAAAATAAAAACAAAATAAAACAAACCCAGATTCATAGATATAAAGAACAGAATGGTGCTTGACAGGAGGGAAGAGGATTAGGGGTGAGTGAAATACATAAAAGGGGACTAAGAAGTACAAACTCCCACGGCTGCCTGGCTGGTTGCAGTGGAAGAGCATGAGACTCTTGATCTGGGAGTTCTGAGTTCAAGCCCCATGTTGGGTCTAGAGATTACTTAAAAATAAAATCGTAAAAAAAAAAAATATATATATATATATAACTCTAATTATAAAATAAATAAGTCATGGAGATGTAATATATAGTTTAAGGAATACAGTGAATCAGGCTTCCATTTATGGAATAAATAAGTCATGGGATTAAAAGGCATAGCACAGAGAGTATCATCAATGGGAGCATTGTATGGTGAAGATAGTAGCTACGCTTGTGGTGACCATAGCATAATGTATAGAAGAGTTGTATCACTACCTTGTACTCTTGAAACTAATGTAATGTTTTGTTTCAATGCACTCAAATAGAAAATTTTTCAAAAAATAATATTGTAATAATTTTGTAAGGTGACATATTATAGCTAGACGTATTGTGGTAATCATTTCACAAAATATACAAATATTAAGTCACTATAATATAATATTGCCTGTCAATTATATTTCAGTAAATAAAATAATTCTCAGTCTAAGACCATATGTTTCAGATTTTGTAAATATTCACTGGAAAGAGAGAGTAGAAATCTATCACTTTAGAAATTATCATAATGGAGCACCTGGGTGGCTTAGTCGGCTAAGCGTCCAACTTCAGCTCAGGTCATAATCTCACAGTTGGTGGGTTCGAGCCCCCCGTTGGCTCTGTACTAATAGCTCAGAGCCTGAAGCCTGCTTCAGATTCTATGCCTCCCTCTCTCTCTGCCCTTCCACCACTCACCCTCTGTCTCTGTCTCTCAAAAATGAATAAAAATTTTAAAAAATTAAAAAAAATAACAATAGGATTATTAAAAAATATTTATTTAACACGGAAGCATTTTAATGACTCCTAAGGTTAAGAATTAACATGTCTTAGGGGTGCCTGCATGACTCAGTTGGTTAAGCTTCTGACTCTTGATTTTGGCTCCAGTCATGATTTCACAGTTCGTGTGATCAAGCCCTGTGTTGGGCTCTGCACTGAAGTATGGAACCTGCTTGGGATTCTCTCTTTCCCCCACTCTCGCCTGC
Organism: Proteles cristata cristata; assembly: GCA_017311185.1. Lineage (NCBI taxonomy): Eukaryota > Metazoa > Chordata > Mammalia > Carnivora > Hyaenidae > Proteles > Proteles cristata. The sequence continues at coordinate 138,242 of JAESUZ010004783.1, read as the reverse complement.
CCTTCACACATGATCTCTCTCTTTCAAAATCAATAAATAAACAAACATTAAAAAAAGAATGAAAATGTATTAGATATTTAAGATATACTTAAGTGTATACTATCTGCCATACACTGTGAAGAGCATAAATAAATTTTGCATGGCTTGATTTTCCAACTGCCTACTGAACATTTTTATATGAAGTCCTTTGCTTGTTAAATATCATTCAAACTTTATTCAGCATCCACACTTTGGTAGAAATTGAGGATTCAAATGTGTATATGGTATGATTTTATACAACCACCTTATTATAAAAGTGTCCAGAGCCAAAACTGTCATTGTATCCCTTCTAAACCTGCTTTCATTTTTACTGACCCTCTCAGTTACTTAGCTGAAATTCTGAAGGTGGGTCTTGGTACATCATCCCCAAGAATGCCCCTTTTCCTCAAAAACAAAAGAAAATAAAGAAAAAGAAAATACTGAGCATATTAAACTACTATGTAAGAACTTTATTATATGATAAAATTATAACTTCAAATGAGTCCACAAGTATTGATACTTGGTGTAAGTATACATAATGAACATTTGGTAAAATTATTCAAGTGGCAAATTACATGGTATTAGGTATAATTATGGTAGGATAGAAAGCAGTAGGATTTGTCATGAACAAATTATTTGCAAAAACATAAAACATACAATTTGGTAGGTTGGAGAAAAGTGTTTTCTATTTTAATTTAATTTTTCTTTGGCCTCTTTATTGTAGTTTTGACAGTATTCTTATACAATGCACAAAAATATAATTACCTGTATATCCTATATCCATGATTATCACTTACACATCTTCCCATGTGTTTTCACTTCTGTATTCTAACTACATGAAAACCATGCAAACTCTTACAAATTATTTGATCCTGAGAGCTCTATAATCTTCTGACTACTAGTGGTTGTCTATTTCAAATACAAAAAAAAAAAAATTGAAGTTCATAATTTTAACTTCCTGGCAGCCTTGTATATCTGGGAAATGTATACATCATGGTTATGATTAATTCTCTGTATCATCAATCCTGTCTTTCATTAGTAATGACATTCTTTTAAAGAGATTTGATTATACAATTTTCCTTCCATGTTGATCTCCATCAGTGATCTTTTAGATGGTAAATGAAAGAGCTGAAAACACTTTCAAATTTTAAAACGGGCTAGGTACATTGCACCCAAAATTTAACTATATATAAAGAATCATGCAATTCGTTTCGTTTCAAAGAAACTCAGATTTAACTTAATGATTTTGGAAGAAATGATAAATGATTGAATTAAATTAAATGAAATTCTCTTTTAATGTTAGGTAAAAGCTGTGTACAAACATGAAATGTAATAGAAATTGTTGCTTGTAACAGAGAAATATGATACTCTTCTGGTTTCTTTATTGATGTTGGGGAAAACATGCTACACAGGGAAAAATGATTTATCTGGAAAATTTGAGGTCAAAATAAAATAACATCAGATTAATATTTTAAAATTAGTATTATATAAATATAAATATAAAGGATTTCAATTTGGAGAGCTTCATTCTCGAATTTTTACTAAAATCAGCCTCTTCTTTTATGTTTAATCACACTGTTCTGTCTACTAGAAGCAATACTTTTCAAATACCATATTCAAATATGTTTATATACATATGATATACAAAATACATAAATTTAAATATATATAAAACTTTTTTGTCTTTGATCCTATTAATCGTTTAGTTGATTTTTCTTTCCATAGCACAAAGCTTTGTTATTATTTTGATAAACCAAATTATACAGAGAAAAGGTAATGCTATAAAAATCATGGAATTAGCACTGATTCTCAAACTTTAACCCATTGTAAAATATATTTTACTGCAAAGAATTTAGGGTTGATTCTTATACCAATTTGTAAAAATGATACTTTCTTTACACCTGAGAAATATTTTTCTGAAAAGAGAGACAAATCTGGTGACTTTAAACTGATCATTATACTACAAAGACTATAAAGGAGTTAACTATAAGCCAGACACCTCAGTCTGTAAGGAGTCCCTGGGAGTCAAGAAATCACATTCATTTGCAGGATTATTTTAGGTGAGGAATTTCTTAATTACTGTTAGATGCCTCAGAACAGAACCCTAATTCCACCTAATGCTTTTGTTGAAATGATTGCAGTTCTGCTGAGGTTATTCCTAAAGCTGCTGTGTGTGACAGTGCTCTACATTTACCTTTAAGTTTCAGCAAATTATGAAAAGCAAGCTTGTCAAAGCTGTCATAGCTGAATATCGTCATCATCACATAACTGTTTGGACTTAAGAAAAAAGTTCAAACTGTGAAGGGTTTTGGAAGCAGATGGTTGAAGAAGATAGTTTGGAAGGACTTTCCAGGTTTCTCTCTGTAAAATATCATGCCATGGCTCCAGTGTCATTTCTGCTAAAATGGCAGATAAAGAAATTTAGGCCCAGAAAAGGACACCTACTTGTCTAAGGTCACTGAGGTAGTGGCAGAATTGAGGCTTGGACTCATTTTTCAGTGGTTCCACATTTCTCTACTGTATGCCTGAATGCCTTCTTGTGTTATCACAATTTGTTCTTAAAATACACATTTTATGATTTTATAACTCCAGTTGACAGCATGTAAAGGCTTAAATTCCTCAGACTTTTGCCTTTTTGACTGCCCTTCCAGATACAGAGTAGAAGATGGATCAAACTGGCATCTCCTACAGCTAATCACACAACATAAGAAGTCTCCAGAGGAGTCAGAAAGTTTCTCTACCCTCTCAGTCTTACAGGGCTGTGGGAAAACTTGGTCTCAGAATCCATATAAATGACCAGAGCTTTGCTCTGCCAAGTTTATAAATTTAGCAAGACTCCAAAGGTGCAGATAACTTGCAAGAGAAGACATATTGATAGAAAATATTTGGTATGAAGTTGATTATAGAAAAAGCTTAGAGGTACAACATGATGATTTCTAACTTTGTATAATCCTGCCAAAAAGTTATCATAAAACACAACTAGACATCTAGGGTTGATATCTTAAGATAGTTAAAACTCCAGCCATTTATTTCAGTTAACACATTTACTAAAATACATGCATAATATTAGCAAAATAGGATTCAGAGGAAGTATCAAAATAGTATTATTTTCTGAGTGATATAGAAGAACATGTTTCAAACAGTAATTCAACAATGCTCATTCAATCCTCAAAGAATACTTTTTTAAAAATTAAACCTGGCCCATGACTAAAAGACCTAAAAAAGGGCATTTTCAGGAAGCAGGTAGCCACATCAGCCATATATGCAGAGCCATGCAAGAAATTTGTACTCCCTAACAGGGTTTCCTGCAGAGATAGGATGTATGTAGTAGTAAATTGAAGCAGATGTGTGGAGTTTTCTTAATGCAATTAATTAAGGATTTGCTTTGTACAATTATGAAGAGGATTTGATTCCTCTGCATTCATAATAGGTAGGCACTTAAACGAACCATAAAGTGTGCATTGACAAAAACCGGAAAAGAATAAATGAATTTCATGGAATTAGGGTGCTGAAAACCAAACTCAGGCCAGATCCAGACTGGAGACAATTCTGTTAACCATTTGAGACAAAGGATTTCATCCATATAAGAAAGATGAGGGACTAAAAACAAACCTCACAATTTCACTGTGTCTGCCTCTATACATTATTGAAGACATTTACATGGATAAGAATAATATCTATCACTATATAACAAAATGTTATTGGCCAACTTTGGCCAATCACCTTTGTAAGCAACATGATCTATAGGGTGAGTTAAATTATTCTCAATTTTTGTTACTGTGCCTTTAGCAGATTCTGAGCAAGGAGTTTTATCAGGTGTTGTTTCACAAAAATCCTTGAATGATCGTATATCCAAATTCTATATACATTTAAGAATATGATTCCCAGGGCAGGCCAACCAGGTAAACTCGACTTAACTAAATAGTGCTTCTCAAGAAGGCATATTGTGCACCTGCTTTTACTGCAACTTGAGTTACAAAAGAAAGTGTGAGTGTCGTATTGAAAGATACCCAGATAAGGAAAGAGAAGATACCCTAGTTATTTCAAACATAAGGAATGTTATGCAAGGAATTGAACTGTATGTATGACGAAAGAGTTGAAAAACCAGTGAAGTAAACTAAAGAATAGTAAACAGCACGAACCAGACACCACTCCTGTGGCTAAAAAATAAATAAATTAAAAAATTAAAAAAAAAAACAAAAAAACAAAAAACAGGTGGAAATCATGTTATAGAATCTGGAAGACAGAGTTATGCTATATGATCTAGAACCTTGGTTGAGACTGCTAGATGGGTGCCATGAGCGTTGAGGAGAACAGGCTGGCAGGAACTGAAATCACTGTGGAGACCCGGACATTGGTGGGAACATTAAGGGCAGAGCAGAAAGGTGTTATGCCTCTCTCTTCCTACCAGTTTCTAATATGCTACATGTGCGTCCTATTGGCTAAAAATAACTCTAAATTCATTGGCAAAAGAGGATGCATGAATGTAGTTCCTTGAGATAACAGAACAGAACAAATAAAAGGCAGAGTAGGTGTGAAAGCAATAGGCAAATGGCTGGCTTAGTGGTTGTAAACTTACAAAGGAAAGACATGTCAAAAATATCTTCAGTGTTACATTAATCAAGTATTGCTCTGTTCCATTATTAATGGATTGAATTTCATCTTGTGCTAGCTATTAGCAGACAATCGTATCCTTCTTATCCAACCACTTTGAATTCGATAAAATCCCCAGAAATTACCTGATAACTAATAGATTTTAAGCAGCACACAATTTTAAGCATGGTGTTTTCCCTTGTAAAAGTTTTTTTGCAGATGGATTACATGTGTAAATACCTACAGATTGACAAAATGTGACATTTATGGACTGGCTTACAGATAGTTTAAAATTCCTCTTTCCTGTATTTTTGGATTCAAGTAAAACTACACTGAAGAAATGCTGGTTGCCAGATTTTTCTTAGACAATAGGGATGCAGTTTCAGCTTACAAGGAATTCAGTGGAGAAATTAGTCTTTTTTGTTAAATACTAGCTCTCATTTTGATAGGTGATATTTAAAAATAAGAAGTAGTTCAATGCAAGCTTCTTACAGGAGGCAATGCTTGACTTGAGACTTCAGGAATGAGTGGAAGAAATCATATTTCAGAGACATGTGGTAATGCAATTTCCATTTAGCATTTTATAGTTTATTTTTACACTATTTCCTTAGCAAATGCTTACTACCCAAATAGTAACTGCTTACTGTAGAATAACTAGTTAATACTTACCAGAAAAAAGAAAAAAAAAAGGCTCGATTAATCCTATTAACTGGAAACATTTTGATATGTGTCTTTCTAGATATTCTAGATATTTTATGCCTGAATACATATATCAGTTTGTTTTATAAAAAAAATTGAGGGGCGCCTGGGTGGCTCAGTCTGTTAAGCATCCAATTTCGGCCCAGGTCATGATCTCATGGTTTGTGAGTTTGAGCCCCGCATCGGGCTCTGTGCTGACGGCTAGCTCAGAGCCTGGAGTCTGCTTCAGATTTTGTCTCCCTCTCTCTCTGACCCTCCCCTGCTCATGCTGTCTCTACTTCTCTCTCAGAAATAAATAAAAACATTTAAAAAATAAATTTAAAAAACTGCATAGTTCTTATAAATTAAAAATAAATCATGCATTTTAAAAAAATTATGCATTTTATATTGTGGTTATTTGCAAGTAAAATATATTATGAATTTATTTGTCTGACAGTATTTATAAGCTCTAGTTCTTAAATAGCAGTGAATGATCTTTTGCATCATATTTTCTAAAGCCAATTATATTTTGTTAGATATTTTGGTCACTTCTAAATAGTAGTATGAGCAATGCTACAATAAATTTCCATATTTTTTTTAAAATGCATAATTAACTATATGTTCAGGATAAGTGCCTAGAAGAATATAATATATATACTCATAATAAAGACATTTATACATATTGTCTAAAAAGCATCTTTCTAATTTATAGACAAGTATAAAATTACTTAGAAGTTAAGCAAGAGAGTAAGTGTTTTATTACACACATTAAAACTAGGTATCATAGCTATTGATATGTTTTATTATGAAAAAGTAATTTTCAAGTGTTCTTAAGCAAATAGAGTCAAATTTTATTTTTAAGAGAGACACCTGGTTGGAACGCTGGAGCAGTGATTTTTTTTTCAAGCAAAATGTCCTTTAAAAATCTGCACTATTCATGGTTGCTTATTCCCAGTTTACCAATGCTGAACATTTTGATTACAAAAGCCTTGCTGCTGTATGTTTAAACAAAAGATTTGTAAGATTTCCTGCAATAGGTAATATAAAAAAAGAAATTGCCAGATATTTAGCATTTTGGAGAGAAATCATTGTAAGAATAAACAGGTTGACCTGAGATTGTTGGAAGGGATCAAGAAAATCTAACTCAATTGTTATGTAGTAATAATAGACCAAAATTATCAGTTACTTAGGAAATTTTTTCCAAACTACATTTGCCTTTACAAACCTGTCCATTCCTCACCCAAATCATTCCAGAGAATTCTACTTGGTCTTTCCTTCTTCCTCTTTCTTTCTTCCTTCCATCCTGGCTGTCTCTCCCCTTATTTTTTTAAAATTAAAATTCAATTCATATTATATTTTCAGTACACCAAAGGAAATTAATATACCCCATAATCTCACCATGCAGGTAATCTCAATGATTAATTTTAAGTAAAATGAATACAGTCATCTGCCAAGAATGCCAGTATAAAATGGTACAAAATAAAAAGCAAATGTTTCCTTCCTTTTCTTTTACCTTATTTTTCAAAAATATTCACTGACAGTTTTTTTCTGCATCTTTACAGAAAGATAATATGCATGTAGTAGCATATATGTGAGAATAATATCTCTATTTCTATATTTAGCTATAGGTAGATATTCATATTCTATTTTTAAAATTTGGAATAAATCATACAATGGTACTGTTCTAAGCTTTAGAGAACATTGCAGACACAGATCTAGACATTAATTTTATTACTGCCAAATTATTCTGTTGAATGGATATATATATCATAATGTATTTAACTGCATCAAGGAATATTTAGGGATGAATTCTGATAATACCCAATATTTTACTGAAAACAGGTTTAATCTAGTTGAGAAAATAAAGGAAAATAATGGACAGTAAACAACAAGTAGAAAATAAAAACTTTGAGTTGTTTGAAAGCAAGGTTATCTTATTTGAAATGGGAACTCCAGAATCTTTAATCTCAAGTTTCTTATTACTGTGTTTTTGCCTCAAATTTTGATGAATAACTTGCTTAGTAAAATTTAGATTTCTACATGATCCTGCACAAAGTATGTCTTCAAAGTGTCTATAAACTTAACTAATATCTCTGACTTATGTATAACATAGTAATTGTTATTATGTACAATTTTGGATCTCATAATGCAGGACAGGATTCACTTTGAGGTTCGATTGTTTCCAGATGAAGAAGGTGACCTCCTCCCAGTACAGATGCCTAAGCAAGTAGGCTAACTGATAGACTTGAAAATATGCTCTCAAGTAGATATTTAACTATTTGCAACTGCTGTGATAGGTCCTGTTTTCATACAATTGCCTAGGTAAGATTCTTACCTCACTTTCCTATGTTACAAGTTTGAAATTCAGATGCAAACTAGATTATGGGTACTGCAGCTCTAACTTTCCTAACACCCTGAGTACCCCATGCCTTGCATTTTTAAAGACCAATTTCATTTGCGATTTCTTGGCATTAAGAGATAGAGTAAAGCAGCATCCCCAATCGCATTACTTGTTCTGTTATGAATTCTGTTTGCTATTCCACTACTGCATTCAATATGTGCATTTACATTTAAGTTAACATCTAGAGTTGGATAAGATGATTTGGAACATTTTACATTTAGTGCTAAAGAGAAGACATTTGATATTTATTCGCACTCTGCTCACCACCAGCAATTTCCAGATCTAAAATCACATTACATTCTGTTTCACATATAGTGGCATTTCCTAAGTGTCCTGCCATCATACTTTACTATTATTAAACCAATAACACTGGGTTATAATCTCTCTAGAGGTCCAGAAGGGGGAATCTAAAAGGAAAAAAAAAAACACCGAAGAGCTTAAAATATAGATGTAAATTAAATTATTACAGTCATTTTTGTATAATTCTTCCTTAGTATTTAAAAATTTGGGAATAACAATATGATTTTAATACATGCTTGACCAGGGTCAATGTCTTCAATGAAATGTCACCAGAACAGAAATAAAATTTCATTTTTTTGCATGACTAGCATGTATATGCCCAAGAACCTTGTTTAGAGCAGAAAAGTTGAATAAGACATAAACTGCATTTTTGAAGAACTAACAGAATAATTTGAACACGTTTTAAGTGTTCAAACCTCCTAAATAAGATTTTGTATATACCAAGAGTAAATTTATGATCTAAGACTTCTGTGAAAAAAAAAAAAGTGAAAAAATCCTGCCTCTAAGGGTGTATCGAACACAAATCTAAATCTAATACACAGAAGGAAAAAATGATAAACAACAAACCAAAAGATAGCTCCTCTGTCTTAATAGTAAGAGCAAAGCAGAGAGAATGTAATTAATAGCCACAGTAGTTACTAGGGGACCTTAAAATTTTTCAAGTATTCAGTCTGCATATCTTGTGTAGTTATTTGCTTTAGACCACTCTTCTGGCTTAATAGTGCTTTGTGTTTAAATTAGAGAATTAGTTAATTTCCATACTGCTCAAATAAATTCCTATTATCTCACTTTACATGCATTTATTTATAATGTTAATACTCATTCTCTCTGTCCCGTAAGCATCTCCTCTAATATTTTGACAAAAACCCTTATATATGTACTCAGCCATTCAAAATATGTAGTGCTTCTTTGTGTTTTACAGATACATAAATTTCACTCTAACTTTATGTATGGATGCTGTTTTGAGGATCTACTAATATTGCTTTATGTTCATCTGGTCCATTGGTCTAATTGTTGCAGGCTATTTCATACTAATGGTTTGCATTTCTCTAGTGATGGACATCTGCGTTGCTTGTAACTCCTCATTAACACAAGCAATGCTTTGGTGACCGTCCTTTGGTAAGTCCCTTGTGGACTTCTGCTAAAATCTCTCTGGGATATATATCCAGAGGTAGGGGCCAGGATCTACATGATAAACATATAGTTAATTTCATTGATTAGCACCAGATTTTACCCCAGAGTAACTATATGGATCTATGTGCTCTAGCACTATGTAGTATACCCTCACGTATGTTTGTGTTGCCAGTATTCAAACTTTTTTCCAATATAGTTTACAGATACATTCATTGTTATTTTAATTTGCAGGGTTTTGACTACCAGTGAATCGAGTCTGAGTATCACATTATTTAAATATTTTAATTCATGCAGGCTTTCCATTCTAGGAACTAGCTATTTGTAAACTTTGCCCCATTTTTAAATATTACTTTTCCTCTATTTTGCTTATTAATGTGCAATCATGATTTGTTTATTTTAGACACTTATTATGGGGATTTGACATGAAAGTATCTCATAATTTATATTTACATATTAATTTTGATATTGGGTTTCTTCTGTAAGTGCAAACCCTAAATATGTTTATAGTCAATATATTACTTTATGTTTTGAACTCCTTGGTTCTTAATTAAAAATTCTTTCTCCAATTCTAAGTCACTAAATATGTCCCCATGTTGCTTCTATTGACATTATGGCTTTACCTTTCACATTTAGGTATTAATCTAAAGCAAGGAGGTAACAATTTATTTTCCCCAAAAGGTGATTTAATTTTCACAGGTTTGTCTGTTAAACAATCTATTTCTGATTACTGTGTGGTACCAAGTTCATCTTACATTGAATACCAAAATACATGCTTTGATCTCTTTATTTTCTTAGAAATCTCCACTGTACACATATTGCTTTTTAAGAGTTTTGGTGCGCCTGGGTGGCTTAGTCGGTTAAGCGTCCGATTTTCGCTTAGGTCATGATCTCACGGTTTGTGGGTTCGAGCCCCGCGTTGGGCTCTGTTCTGACTGCCAGATCAGAGCCTAGAGCCTGTTTCAGTCTGTGACTCCCTCTCTCTCTGACTCTCCCCTGCTCACACACTCTCTCTCTCTCTCTCCTAAAAACATATAAAACATTAAAAAAAAAAAGTTTTATAGTATGGCTTACTTACTATTTGGTAGAGTAAATTTTCTAATTTGACTTGGCTGTTTTTGATCTTTTTTTTTTTACGTAATCTATAAAAATGCAGACAATTTTAACCATAAGTACATGAATTTGTAAATTTATTTGTTAAATTACAATATCTTTAGCATAGCATAGTGTTTTATCTAAGAGCATAGTATACATCTTCCTTTATTCACTTCTACTTTTATTACCTTTAATAAAATTTTTAAATTTCTTGTGTAATATTACTATACATTTATTTACTTTATAATGTATATTGCTAGAGAAGCATGGTATTTTATTACTCATATTTTCTAGTTGGTTTTGCTAGTAGAAAGGAATGCTATTGATTATATGTATTGGTTCTTTTTTTTTTTTTACAAATAGTTTATTGTCAAATTAGTTTCCACATAACACCCAGTGCTCATCCCCACAAGTGTCCTCCTCCATGCCCATCCCCCCTTCCCCCCCACAACCATCAATCCTCAGTTTTTGTCAGCATTCAAGAGCCTTTCATGGTTTGCCTCTCTCCCTTTCCCCCACAATTTCTGCCCTTCTTCTCCCCCTTGTTCCTCTGTCAAGTTCCTCCTAATCCTCCCATACGTGCAAACATATGATATTTGTCCTTCTCTGCCTGACTTATTTCACTCAGCATAACACCCTCAAGGTCCATCCATGTTGCTACACATGGCCAGATTTCATTCTTTCTCATTGCCATGTAGTATTCCATGGTATAGATAAACCACATCATCTCGATCCATTCATCTGTTGATGGACACTTAGGCTCCTTCCATGTTTTAGCTATTGTGGAGAGTGCTGCTATGAACATTGGGGTACATGTGCCCCTATGCATCAGCATTTCTGTATCCCTTGGGTAAATTCCTAGCACTGCTATTGCTGGGTCATAGGGGAGTTCTATTGTTAGTTTCCTGAGGAACCTCCACACTGTTTTCCAGAGGGGCTGTATCAGTTTACATTCCCACCAACAGTGGAGGAGGGTGCCCGTTTCTCCACATCCTCGCCAGCATCTAGAGTTCTCTGATTTGCTCATTTTAGCCACTCTGACTGGCGTGAGGTGGTATCTCAGTGTGGTTTTGATTTGTATTTCCCTGATGAGGAGGATGCTGAGCATCGTTTCATGTGTCTGTTGGCCATCTGGATGTCCTCTTTGGAGAAGTGTCTGTTCATATCTTCTGCCCATTTCTTCACTGGGTTGTTTGTGTTTTGGGTGTGTAGTTTGGTGAGTTCCTTATAGACTCTGGATATTAACCCTTTATCTGATACGTCATTTGCAACTATCTTTTCCCATTCCGTTAGTTGCCTAATTTTTGTGGGTTGTTTCCTTGGCTGTGCAGAAGCTTTTAATCTTGATGAGGTCCCAATCTTTTATTTTTGCTCTTGATTCCCTTGTTTTTGGAGATGTGTCAAGTAAGAAGTTGCGGCGGTGGAGGTCAAGGAGGTTGTTTCCTGCTTTCTCCTCTAGGGTGTTGATAGTTTCCTGTCTCACGTTCAGGTCCTTGATCCATTTTGAGTTTATTTTTGTGCATGGTGTGAGAAAATGATCTAGTTTCATTCTTCTGCTTGTTGCTGTCCAGTTCTCCCAACACCATCTGTTAAAAAGGCTTTTTTTTTTCCATTGGATACTCTTTTCTGCTTTGTCAAAGATTAGTTGGCTGTATACTTTTGGGTCCACTTCTGAGTTCTCAATTCTGTTCCATTGGTCTATGTGTCTATTTTTGTGCCAATACCGTACTGTCTTGATGATGGCAGCTTTGTAGTAGAGGCTAAAGTCTGGGATGGTGATACCTCCTGTTTTGGTTTTATTTTTCAGTATTACTTTGGCTATTCGGGGTCTTTTGTGGTTCCATACACATTTTAGGATATTTGTTCTAGTTTTGAGAAGTATGCTGGTGCAGTTTTGATTGGAATTGCATTGAATGTGTAGAGTGCTTTGGGTAGTAATGACATCTTTTTTTTTTTTTTTTTTAATTTTTTTTTTTTTTTTTTAATTTCTAGGAGAGAGAGAGAGGAGCAGAGGGAGGGTCAGAGGGAGTCACAGACTGAAACAGGCTCAGGCTCTGAGCTGGCAGTCAGCACAGAGCCCGACGCGGGGCTCGAACCCACGAACCGCGAGATCATGACAAGCGAAAGTCGGACGCTCAACCGACTAAGCCACCCAGGCTCCCTTTTATTTTTTTTTTTAAATTTTTTTTAATGTTTTATTTATTTCTAGGAGAGAGAGAGAGAGCACGCGGGCGTGAGCAGGGGAGTGTCAGAGAGAGAGGGAGTCACAGACTCTGAAACAGGCTCCAGGCTCTGAGCTGGCAGTCAGCACAGAGCCCGACGCGGGGCTCGAACCCACGAACCGCAAGATCGTGACCTGAGCGAAAGTTGGACGCTTAACCGACTAAGCCACCTAGGCGCCCCAGTAATGACATCTTAACTATATTTCTTCTTCCTATCCATGAACATGGAATGTTTTTCCATTTCTTTGTGTCTTCTTCAATTTCCTTCATAAGTTTTCTATAGTTTTCATCATACAGATCTCTTGTATCCTTGGTTAGGTTTATTCCAAGGTATTTTATGGTTTTTTGTGCAATTGTGAATGGGATCAGTTTCTTGATTTCTCTTTCTGTTGCTTCATTGTTGGTGTATACAAATGCAACCGATTTCTGTACGTTGATTTTGTACCCTGCATCTTGGCTGAATTCTTGGATCAGTTCTAGTAGGCTTCTGGTGGAGTCTGTCGGGTTTTCGATGTAGAGTATCATGTCGTCTGCGAAATGTGAGAGTTTGACTTCTTCTTTGCCAATTCTGATGCCTTTGTTTTCCTTTTGTTGTCTGATGGCTGATGGTAGGACTTCCAGCACTACATAAACAACATTAGTGAGAGTGGACATACTTGTCATGTTCCTGATCTCAGGGAGAAAGCTCTCAGTTTTTCCCTGTTGAGGATGATGTTAGCTGAAAGCTTCTCATAGATGGCTTTGATGATGTTTAAGTAGATTCCTTCTATCCCAACTTTCTCTAGAGTCTTTATTAAGAAGGATGCTGTACTTTGTCAAATGCTTTTTCTGCATCTATTGACAGGATCATCTGAATTTTATCTTTTCTTTTATTGATATGATGTATCACATTGATTGATTTGCGAATGTTGAACCAGCCCTGTAACCCAGGAATGAATCCCACTTGATCTTGGTGGATGATTCTTTTGATATGCTGCTGGATTCGATTTGCAAGGATCTTGTTGAGAATTTTTGCATCCTTATTCATCAAGGATATTGGCCTGTAGTTCTCTTTTTTTGCTGGATCTCTGTCTGGCTTGGGAATCAGAGTGATGTTGGCTTCATAAAATGAGTCCGGGAGTTTTCCTTCGCTTTCTATCTTTTGGAATAGCTTGAGAAGAATTGGAATTAATTCTGTTTGAAATGTCTGGTAGAATTCCCCAGGGAAGCCATCAGATCCAGGGCTCTTATTTGTTGGGAGATTTTTGATCACTGATTCGATTTCTTCACTCGTTATGGGTCTGTTCAGGTTTTCTACTTCTTCCCGTGTGAATTTTGGTAGTGAGTGTGTGTTTAGGAATTTGTCCATTTCTTCTAAGTTGTCCAATTTGTTGGCATATAATTTTTCATAGTATTCCCTGATAATTGCATGTATTTCTGAGGGGTTGGTTGCAATAAGTTCATTTTCATTCATAATTTTGTCTATTTGGGTGCTCTCTCTTTTCTTTTCGAGAAGTCTGGCTAGTGGTTTGTCAATTTTGTTTACTCTTTCAAAAAACCAACTCTTGGTTTCGTTGATCTGTTCCATTGTTTCTTTGGTCTCTATGTTGTTTATTTCTGCTCTAATTTTTACTATTTCTCTTCTTCTACTGGGTTTAGGACGTTCTTGTTGCTCTGCCTCTAGTTCCTTTAGGTGAACTGTTAGATTTTGGACTTGCACTTTTTCTAATCTCTTGAAATAGGCCTGGAGAGCAATATACTTTCCTCTTAGGACTGCCTTTGCCGCATCCCATAGACTTGAATTGTTGTGTTTTCATTTTCATTTGTTTCCATATATTTTTAAATTTCATCTCTAATTGCCTGATTGGCCGATTCATTCTTTAGAAGGGTGTTCTTTTTTTTTTTTTAATGTTTTTTATTTATTTCTAGGAGAGAGAGAGAGACAGTGTGAGCAAGGGAGGGTCAGAGAGAGAGAGGGAGTCACAGATTGAAACAGGCTCCAGGCTCTGAGCTGGCAGTCAGCACAGAGCCCGACGCGGGGCTCGAACCCACGAACCGCGAGATCATGACCTAAGCGAAAGTCGGAAGCTTAACCGACTAAGCCACCCAGGCGCCCCTAGAAGGGTGTTCTTTAACCTCCATGTTTTTGGAAGTTTTCCAGACTTCTTCCTGTAGTTGATTTCAAGTTTGAAAGCATTATGATCTGACAGTGTGCATGGTATGATCTCTATTCTTTTATATTTATTGAGGGCTGCTTTATGTCCCAGTATGTGATCTATCTTGAAGAATGTGCCATGCGCACTTGAGAAGAAAGCAAATTCCCTGGCCTCAGCATGTAAAGTTCTACATATATCCATCAGATCCATCTGGTCCAATGTGTCTTTCAAGTCCGTTATTTCTTTATTGATTTTCTGTCTGGTTGACCTATCCATTGCTGTAAGCGGAGTATTAAAGTCCCCTGCTATTAGCACATTCTTATCTAGAAGCTTGTTTCTGTTTGTGATTAATTGTTTTAGATATTTAGGTGCTCCCATATTCGGTGCATAGACATTTATGATTGTTAGTTCCTCCTGATGGATGGACCCTGTAATTATTATGTAGTGCCCTTCTTCATCTCTTGTGATTGTCTTTAATTTAAAGTCCAGTTTGTCTGATATAAGTATCGCTACTCCGGCTTTCTTTTGATTTCCTGTGGCATAATATATATATTTCTCCGTCTCCTTGCTTCTAATCTGAAGGTATCTTCCAGTCTAAAATGAGTTTCTTGTAGACAGCACATAGATGCATTTTGTTTTTTAATCCATTCTGCTACCCTGTCTTTTGATTGGAGCATTCAGCCCATTTACATTCAGTGTTATTAGTGAAATATGTGGGTTTAGAGTCTTTGTTTCTTTTGTAGGGTTCATGTTTGTGGTGGTGTCTCTGGAATCTTTGTTCCTTGCAACCTTTCCTTCAAAGCGTCCCCCTCGGGATTTCTTGTAAGGCTGGCTTAGTGGTGACAAATTCTTTTAATATCTGTTTATTTGGAAAGGTTGTTATCTCTCCTTCTATTTTGAAGGACAGTCTTGCTGGATAGAGGATTCTTGGCTGCATATTTTTACTGTTCATCACATTGAAGATCTCCTGCCATTCCTTTCTGGCCTGCCAAGTTTCAGTAGATAGGTCTGTCACCACTCTGATAAGTTTCCCTTTGTATGTGAGGGCCCTTTTCTCCCTAGCTGCTTTCAAAATTCTCTCTTTGTCCTTGTATTTTGCCATTTTTACGATGATATGTCGTGCAGAAGATCGATTCAAGTTACATCTGAGGGGAGTCCTCTGAGCCTCTTGTATTTCCACATTTACTTCCTTCCCCAGGTCGGGGAAGTTCTCTGCTATAATTTGTTCCAGGACTCCTTCAGCACCTTTCCCTCTCTCTTCCTCTTCTGGGATTCCTATGATACAGATATTGTTGCGTTTGACCGTATCGCTGAGCTCTCGAATTTTTCTTTCCTGTTCCTGGATCAGTTTGTCTCTTTTTTGGTCAGCTTCTTGTTTTTCTATAATGGTGTCTTCTAAATCACTTATTGTCCTTTATGCCTCTTCAATCCGTGCATTGGAGGCCTCTAATTTATTATGTATCTCATTTATCGCATTTTTAAAAATTTCATGCCTATTTTTATTTTCTGTTCTGTCTGTAGGCATAGTTTCTTTGATGTCCCCAATGTTTTTTTCAAGCCCAGCTATTAATTTTACCATTATTATTCTAAAATCTTGTTCAGTTATGCTGCTGATATCTGTTTTGAGCAGTTCGTTGGCTCTCATTTCTTCTTGGAGTTTCTTTGGAGGAGAGCTCTTTCGTTTCGTCATTTTAGTTAGCTTTCCGGCTCTTGTTGGTTTTAAAGACCTGTTATGCTCTCTGTATGTATGAGCACTGCCATATCCAAGAAGACTCTTTGTCTTTCCAGGGCCTATCCTTTCAGAGAGTATTTTTTGAATGGTATCTCTTGGTCTCCCTTGTTGGGACCTTGGTTATTTTATTTTCCTATTCGCAGTGATATTTGGGAGTCTCCACCTTGTGTACTCTACCTTGTTTCTTGAGGTAGCCCTGGAAAAGAAACCAGACAGACAAACACACAGGGAGCAGGAGCATCAAATGCACAGGCTAATTCAACTAACATGCAAAGTGAGAGAGAAAACAAAAAAGTTAAGAGAAAACACGGAGGAGGGAGGGCGAATAATATGGAGTATAAAATACATAAAAGGGTCAAAAAGGGGAAAAGAAAAGGAAAAAAGAAGAAAACTGATGGACAAAGAACGGTTTAAAGCATATAACTGGATTTCCCAGCTACAGTTAAATAGCCGTGTATTTGTAGTGCTGGTGAAGAGCATAGAGAAAGAAAGAGAAGGCAGGGCAGGATGAGGCAAAATTGGAAATAGAATAAACAGGCAGAAGGGATAAGAAGCTTTTTTTTTTTTTTTAAATATTTTTATTTATTTCTAGGAGAGAGAGAGACAGCGTGAGCAGGGAGGGTCAGAGAGGGAGACACAGACTGAAACAGGCTCCAGGCTCTGAGCTGGCAGTTAGCACAGAGCCCGACGCGGGGCTCGAACCCACGAACCGCGAGATCATGACCTAAGCGAAAGTCGGACGCTTAACCGACTAAGCCACCCAGGCGCCCTAAGAAGCTTTTTTCAAAGAGGTAAAGGGTGGAATATGGTTGGATAGGTGAGAGAAGGGTGCTGGAATTATCCAGAGAAACTATATAGTCTAATTACTCCTGAGAGAAAGAGATGAAAATGTCGGTAGGTGTAGAATTTACATTTACAGAATGGACTCTTTGTGATTGTTTAAGCAAGCTGGCGACCAGAGTTAATCAGGTCAGTGTTCTGGGGAAAAAGAGAGAAAAGAGAAAGAAGAAGAAAAAGGGAAAAAAAGACAAAAGGGAGGAGGGCACCTCTCAGGCAGGGATGGGCGTGGCGTGATCCAACGCCTCAGGCGGGACCTCTGCCTTGGCGGTTGTGGGGGGAGAGTGACGGTGCTCCAGTCCCTTCTTGAACCAAGCGCTGCACCTCGCTTTTTTGGGCGTGTAAAGTCCCCATACTGGGGGCGCAGCCGAAGTTGGTTGCACTCTTCAACCCAGGCCAGTTCCAATCTCCAAATCCCAGTCCGCGTGCCCCGCTGAAGTTCCTTAGACACAGTTTCCCAGGCACCCCCGTCGGGCAATTCCAGGCCCCCTGCGGAGCTCTGGGGGTGGCGTCAGAATCGCTGCTTCCTTCTCTGGGTCGGGCTGGCGCACATGGGCGGGGGCTTGCCTGCCGGGTGCGCTGAGCCCGAGTCCGCTGGAGTGAGGAAAACCTGGTCCCTCTATGGCTCGTCACCCGAAACACGAACTCACAGGCAAATTTCCCACTTTTTAGCTCTTTGCCTTCCCTCTCGAGTCCCAGGCAGCCAGGAGCGCCGACGCCCGGTGTCCGCGCGGCTCTTTCAGGGGCCCCAGCCGCCCGGGAGCTACAATGGAGGCAGGCGCGCCACCACTCTGAAGTCCAGCCGCCAGGAGCCAGCACAAAGAAGCAGTTTGTGTGCTCAGCCTCCCGGGACCAGTTGGTGCGAGAGGACCTGGTGTGCAGGTATTTGGCAAGTACGGTCTTTCTATACCCCAAGCGGAGGTTTTTCTGTTTCAGACTCTCTCTTTTTCCCCTCTCACTCCCTGTAGAGGGTAGAGGGGGATCACCTCCCACCCTGGAGTCTCCGATCCTGGCCCGATTTTATCTTCCCCGGTTCAAACTCACGTTATAAGGCTCTCTCAGTGGATTCTGTGTCCTTTTTCTCCCAATCTCTCAGGTTTTGTAAGGTTTCCAATGGCTTCAGATCTTTTCTGTGTGATGTATGGGCGTGAGTGCAAGTACGAGCTCCTTACTTCTCTGCCATCTTGCCCCCTCCTATATGTATTGGTTCTATAAGTGTTTCCATTGTTTCTTTTGATTTTCTAAAATAATAATGATATTATCTACCAAAAATGAGACTTCTATTTCTTTCTTCTTATTTTTATACCTTCTACTCCGTTTTCTTGCCTTTAGTGTTTTCTGAAACCATCAATACCATATAAATTGTGGAATTAATACTAAACTGTTTTGCCTTGTTTCTGATCTGCATAGGAATATATCTATATTTTCATATAAAGACCGGGTCAGTGTTTTCAACAGATTTGTTAAAATTATTTTTAAATGAAGGAGAAACTCTATGATGTAACACCTAAATGTATTTTTATCATGTGTTGATATAAAATATCATACCAATTATTAATATTTATTAAGTGCTTCCATATCTGTTGATTAAAAACATGTTATTGGAGAAAACCTAGATGACTTGGATATGCCAATGCTTTTTCAGATACAACACCAAAGGCATGATCAATAAAAGAAATAACTGATGAATTCAACTTATTTAAAATTTTTAGAAAAGTTCTATTCTATGAAAGACAATGTTAAGAGAGTAAGACAAGCCAAAGAATAGGAGATTATATTGGCCAAAGACACATCTGACAAAGAACCTCCATCCAAAATATACAAGGACTTTTAAAATTGAACAATAAGAAAATTTTCAAAAATCACTTAAAAATGGTCCAAAGACCTTAAGAAACACCACACTAAGGAAGATATAAACATAGGCAGTGAAGTATATGAAAGGTGTACTACATGATATGGCATCAGGAAAATGGAAAAAAAAAAACCCAAAACAATGAGATATCACTGCACACCTTTTAGAATGTCCAAAATTCAAAACATTCACAACATCAAATGTAAAGCAACGGAACTCTTATTTATTTCTGCTGAAAATGCAAAACAGGAAAGCCACTTTGGAAGTCAATTAGTGGTTTATTGTAAAACTAACCACACTGTTATCATACAATACAGCGATCATGGTCCTGGGCATTTACCTAAAGAAGTTGAACTTTGTACAAAAACCTGCTCACGAATGATGGCAGTAGCTTTATTTATAATTGCCAACACTTGTAAGCAATCAAAATATGTTTCAGTAGGTGATGGATAAATAAACTGTGGTACATTCAGACAACAGAATAGTATCCAGTGCTAAAAAGAAATAAACTATACAACTGTGAAAAGATAGGAAGGAAACACTTAAATGTATATTGCTAAGTGAAAATAGTCACTCTATGGAGTTTACCTACTGTATGATTCTGACTATATCATATCTGAAAAGACAAAACTATGGAAAGATAAAATGATCAATAGTTGTCAGTGGTTGGAAGGGAGAAAGAATAAATAGGAGGAGCAGAGAGGATTTTTCGGGTAGCAGCTTTTTTTAAGTAGACAATTTTCTATACCTTAAAAATCCTCTGCACAATACTATAATGATGCATGCATGTCACTACATTTGTCCAAACCCATAGAACCCATCAAGAAGAAACTCTAATGTAATCTACGGACTTTGGGTGATTAGGATGTGCCAGTTTAAGTTTATCAATTGTAACTGACACACCAGTGTGGTGAGGGATGCTGATAATGGGCGAGGGCCTGTGTGTGGGTACAGATCACATGAGAGATTGTCTGTATCTTCCCTTCAATTTTGCTGTAGACTATAAGGTGCTCAAAAAAAAAAAAAAAAAAAAAAAAAAAAAAAAAAAGAAAATGAAAACAAAAAAGCAAAAAAACAAAAAAAATGCCCATATGATTTAGTTCTCCTTAAGTACGTCCACTAACATGGTGAAGTAGACTAACAAAATTTCTTTGGTATGGATTCATCTTTATACTCTCGAAATAAAACATTATATATCAATGTCAATCAGAATGTATTATTATTTTTGTTAGGTTTACTAGGGCATAAATTACATATACTTGCAGTGATGCTTTCTTTTTCAGTGTGAAAAGGAAATTTCAAATTTGAGATTTGACAAAAGAATATAGTCTTGTAACCAACATCACAATCAAGACCTAGAAGAGATCTATTGTTGCAAATGATTCCCCTATGACCTTTCATAATCTACCCTCATATCCAAGCCTCTGACCCTGCAGCCACTGGTCAGGTTTCTGTCACTAGGGATTTGCCTCTTCTGGAGTGTGATTTAAATGAAACCCAAAGTAAGTATCATTTTGAGTTTGGCTTCTTCCACCCAGTATAATGCATTCGTGATTCATCCGTGTGTTTCATGGTTTGCTCAGTGCTATTGATGAGTAGTATTTCACTATATGGATGCAATGCAGCTTATTTACACATTCACCACTATATTTGATTTGTACTTACCAGCACATTTTGTGTGTTTGTGTTTAGGTGTTTATAAATAGGGCCACTATAAATTTTCACATACAGGTTTTTATGATAGCAGTAAGTTTTCAATTCTTTTGGTTAATGACCAAAGAATGAGGTTAAATTAATGTTTAAATTTATAAGAGACTGCCAAGTATTTTGCAAATTATTTGTATCATTTTGTACTCCCATCTGTAATGTTTGGGAGTTCCCATTCCCTCTCATCTCCTCTAGTACTGCTGGTAATTCCAGACTTATTTTTTAAATGTTAGCCATTTTAATGGGTATGTAGTGATAAGTTGTTGGATTTGCTTATTATTCCCATAATAATTGGTAATGTTGAGCATCTTTTCACATTCTTATTTGTCACCAACGACTCCTTGGTGAAATGTATGTTCACACATTTTGTCCATTTCTTAATTGTGTTATTATTATTAATATTGAGTTTTGAGTGTTCTTTCTATATTCTGGATCCTAGTTCTTTATCAGATACCAGTTTTGCAATTATTTTTATCAGTCAACAGCTTGTCTTTCAGAAAGCAGAAGTTTCTAAATTTTGTGAAGTTCTATTATATTTTATAGTTTATAAATATTTCCTTTACTGTTATATCTAAATAATTCAGGGATTGGCAAATTTCTTTCATAAAGAAACAGATAGCAAATATTTTTGGTTTGTAGGCCAAACATAGTCTCTACTGCAACTACTGAATTCTGCTCTGATAGCATGGAAACATCCATAAACAATAAGTAACTGAAAGATATGTCTGTGTTCCAATAAAACCTTATTAAAGAAAATAGGTGGTAGGTCTTATTTGGCTTGCAGACTGTAATTTGGCATCTCCCAGCCTAACACAAAGTCAGTAAGAATTTCCGCTATGATTTCTTCTAGAATTTTTAAAAATATTTATTTATTTTGAGGGAGACAAAGAAAGACAGATAGACAGAGATATAGTGCAAGCAGGGGACAGGCAGAGAAGGAGGGAGACACAGAATCTGAAGCAGGCTCCAGGCTCTGAGCTGTCAGCACGGAGCCCAATGTGGGACTTGAAGTCATGGACAGCAAGATCATAACCTGAGTTGAAGTTGGGATACTCTACTGACTGAGCCATTCAGGTGCCCCTCTTCTAGAATTTTTTTTTAAATAGTTATAGAATTTTCATATAAGTTTATGATCCATTTGAGCTAACTTTTATAGTTGTGTGGTAGAGGTCAAGTTTCCTTTTTTTTTTTTTTTCCATATGGATACTCAACTGTCCCAGCATCATTTGTTGAAAAAACCATCTTTTCTTTTTTGAACTGACTTTGCACCTTTGTTGAAATCAATTGATATATGTGTCAGTTTATTCTCCTGTTGCCGGGTGGAGTGTTTTTAAAATGTCAATTAGATTAAGTTGCTTGATACAGTTGTTCAGATCCTCTATTTCCTAACTGATTTTCTGTCAACTTGTTCAATTGATTAATGAAAGAGTAGTGTCGAAGTCTTCAGCTATAATTGTGGATTTTTCTATCCACAGGGTTCCTTTAGTTCTATCACTTTTGCTTCATGTATTTGGAATCTGTGTCACTGAGTGCACAGGCACTTAGAATTGCTATATCTATATGGTAAATTGATCCCTTTTTCTTGTGTGATACCTTCATTACACTTGGACTATTCCTTGTTAGGAAGTCATTTTGTCTACTATTAATGTAGTAACTCCAGCTTTCTTAAACTTAGAGTTTGCATGGTATATCTTTTTTCTAGCCTTTTACTTGCAGGCAGCATGAAAAAAGCATCATTTTTTAATCCAATCTGACAATCTCTGCATTTTAATTGATGTGTTCAGTCTTTAACATTTAATATAATTGTGGGTAGTGTTGCACACCATTGTGTTAGTTATTTTCTATTTATGCTATCTGTTTTTTTGTTTCTTTATTCATTTGATCCTGTTTCTGTATCAAGAATTTTTGTTTTTTGAGAGAGAGAGAAAGCACACATGCAAGCGAGTGAGAGGGGCAGAAGGAGAGCGAACGAGAAAGGAAGAATCTTAAGCAGGATCCATGCTCAGCATGGAGCCCAGCACAGGGTTCAATCAAACAACCCTGGTATCATGACCTGAGCCGAAATCAAGAGTCAGGCATTTAACCAACTGAGCCATCCACGGGCCACTGTATTAAGAATTTTTTGAACTTTCATTTAATCTTCACTGTATAGTTACCTTTTTTTCCTTTTTTAATGTTTTTACTAGTTATACTACAATTTGCAACTATGGTCCACAGGTCTAATCTAATCATCACCGGTATTGGTCTGGCCCCAAGCTAAGGATGTTTTAAAAAAATTTTAAGGATTTTAAAACAAATCAAATGAAATCAACATAAGTCAAAACAAACAAAAATAAAGAAGAATATGGGATAGCGATTGGGATTTTATGGGCCCTTCATAAAATGTGTTTGCTGGCCCTTGGTTTACTATGCCCATCTTTAATTAATCACGATTTGCCTTTGTATGTTATGATATCACTACATGTGCACTACAAGAGCTTAGGAAAGGTACACTTCCATTTCTTCCCTACCATTTGTTATGCTCTATTTGTCATAAACTACACTTTTTAAAAATGTCATAAATACAAAATTTTTTAATACTATTTTTCTTTGATCAATTATTTTTTACAGCAACTAAAAATGAGTTTAAATGTCTTTTATAATATTCTTTATTTTGACAATGTCTAGGAACCTTAATAGATTCACATTTCTGTCTGGACTCCTACTCCTTCTGCCTTGAGAATTTATTTTAATACTTGTAGTACGGATTTTTTCCTAATAAGTTCTCTGAATTTTTGTTTAATGTTCAAAATTTCTTTGCCCCTTTTCAAAGGTACTTAAACTGAGTTTTGAATTACGGATCAATAGGTTTTTATTTTTTCTTTCAGCACTTAGAAGATGCACAGTTATCTTCTAAATTACATAGTTTGCAATGTGAAATATGCTCCACATACACATTTTTCAGGCAATGAGTTTATTTTCATCTAATTTATTTCAAGATTTCCATTATGTATGTGATAGATGTATGCTATGGTATTTATCTTGCTTGGAGTTTTCCGAGTTTCTTAAATATGTGGTTTACGTTGTTTTATTACTCTTGGAATATCTTCAGCCATTGTCTTTTCAAATCTTTTTTCACTCTTTTTTTCTTTCTTTTCTTCTCAGATTCTAATTATACATGTGTGACACTGTTTGATATTGTCCTCCAACTCATGGGTGTTCTAATTTTTTGTTTGGTTTATTTATTTAATTACTAATTTTCCTCTGAAAATGATTTAAGTTTGGAAAATTTCTTTCAACCCATGTTGAAGTTCACTGATTCTTTTTCTTCAACTCAGTTGAATCTAAATATGAGTTTGTCTAAACCTTTCTTAATTTTTGTCATAGTGTCCTTTACTTCCAGTATTTTCCTTAAATCTTTTCTTGTTCATATTTGCATCCAACTTTTCCTGTAGTTTTCATCTATCAGCTAAAATTATTCATGGTGATTTTAACATTGTAGTCATAGTTATTTTAAATCATCTGTCTCATAATTCCAACATACGCACGCTTTATTCATCTTTTCCCGTTGTTTTATCTGTTAACAATGTGTCATTTCTCGCTTTTATGTGTTTCATAATTTTTAGTTGATTGTTGCATGAAGGGTGTGAAACTGGAGAGCTTGATTATTTAAGCGTGGAAATAGTCAATGTTTTTTTTTTTTCTCTCAACTGCTGGTTTGAAGGGTAAAGTTGGTGTAGTCAGGAGATGAACTGGAATGGGTTTTATTGAGGCTGCCATTACCTTCTGTGCACCATCATCTTCAAATTCTCCTGAGTTCACTCTGTGCTTAGGATGAGGGCTGATTTGTCTGAGGTTTTATCACAATGTTCTTGCTGCATCTTTGGTTTTCAGACCTCCAACTGCACTGCTCCGTGGGGAGGGTTTATCTCCCTTATCCCACGTCTCCTCTAGTGGTAGACTGCTTCTGTTTGGTAATAGTCCTTGCTAATGTGCTGAGGGTTCTTCTTCCCAATATCTATTGGTGTGAGTTAGCTTCAGCTCTAGACTGGGTATCTCTGCATCTCAGAGGTGTAGTTTTCTCGGTTTTCCTGTAGGAGACCACTAATGATCTGAGCTCAGGACATTTTTCTAGAATGGTGGCAATGGATATTTGAGGAATAGTATGAATCTGAGATATATATAAGGGATAACATCAATAAGACTTAGTGAATAACTGAATATACAGAATGTGGATATGGAAGGTTGAAAAGTAATTTTTTTTTAATATTTTATTTATTTCTAGGAGAGAAAGAGAGAGAGACACTGTGAGCAAGGGAGGGTCAGAGAGAGAGGGAGTCACAGACTGAAACAGGCTCCAGGCTCTGAGCTGGCAGTCAGCACAGAGCCCGATGCGGGGCTCGAACCCACGAACCGTGAGATCATGACCCAAGCGAAAGTCAGACGCTTAACCGACTAAGCCACCCAGGCGCCCCAGAAAAGTAATTTTTTTTTAAAGAAAATCAGAAAGGTGCTGACCTGTTTCTGAAAGATATTTCATATTGGTTATATATGGTAGTCTGATAGATTCTTCCTGACCAAGCATTATGCACCTTTGTACTAACCGTTAAACATATATCTCTACCATGCTTTTCAGCATGTGTTGAATAAAGTTCAAATCCATCACTGCTTATGGACATAATTTAGCTCCTGTTCTTATGTTCTTTAATTTTACATACTTATTTCAGAGTAAGTTTAATTGATATGCACTTTCTTGGCTAGAGTAACAAACTTGTGTCTCCCTAAAATTACTACTTTATTACAATCAGTCAGGTGTGTCAATATTTTTGACATCTATATACAGATAAGGTAGGGGTGAGGTGTTCCAGGAAAAATTGTTTTTTCTAAATTTATAACTTCCTAACTCTAACTACTTCAAGTTTTAGGAAAAATGTGTGCCTCCTCCATGTTCAGCCCACACTGTTAAAGATACCTTGATTCAGGGGGTGCCTGATTCTGGGTGGCTCGGTTGGTTAAGTGACTGACTTTGGCTCAGGTCACGATCTCTTGGTCTGTGAGTTTGAGCCCATGTTGGGCTCTGTGTCAACAGCTCAGAGCCTGAAACCTATTTTGGATTCTGTTTCTCCTCTCCGCCCCTCCCCCACTCATGCTCTGTGTCTCTCTCTCTCAAAAAAATACATAAACATTGAAAAAAATTTTTAAAGATACCTTGATTTTGGAATATAATAATAGCAGTATCACATTTAAAAATCAAATTCCTTAATATTCTTGGATCTGTGGTTTGTCATATGACATTATTTTTGGGAAATCACAATCATTATTGCTTCAAGTATTGTTCTGTTACTTATTTCTCTTTCTGATATTCTCATTATGCTTATATTATACCTTATGTACAATGTAGTTTCACCTGAAAGTAGGCCTTTTAAAGAACATCATGATCTAACATTATTTCTAAATAGCTCCTTTTGACATCTTCCTGCTATAAGTACAAGAGAATTTTTCTCCAATATTCACTGTAAGAATATGGTAGAGCCTTTGCAGGTAAAATTCACAAAAGTGTGTGGGACTTTGTATGACTCGGTTCTCCTAGAGATTTTCATTTTCTAAAATATTTAATGTTTAATTTTTTTCTGAGAGAGAGAGATAGAGAGAGAGAGAGAGACAGCTTGAGCAGGGGAGGATCAGAGAGAGAGGGAGACACAAAATCTGAAACATGTTCCAGGCTCTGAGCTGGCTGTCAGCACAGAGCCCGATACGGGGCTCAAACCCACAAACCGTGAGATCACGAGCTGAGCCGAAGTCAGACGCTTAACTGACTGAGCTACCCAGGCGCCCTGATATTTTCATTTTCAAAGTTTCCTACACTAAGCCTTCTGCAATTTGTCATTTACAGTTTGCTACTCCTGCACTGGTTCTCACAGAGATTTTTCTTTGTGGGTTTCTGCTACAGTAAGTTAAGTTGTCTATTCATTCACCTGTTTGTCTCTCCAATATTTGGTACACTGGTTTTCCCTGTGAACTCACTTCTCTGAACAGACTTGGAAAGAGTTGTTGATTGTTTAGTCTGATCAGTTTCATACATGGTAGGGCAGGGTGGTGACTTCTAAGCTCCCTCTGCGTTATATCAGAAATAGGAAGTTGACAAAGGACACTTTGTCCTGAATAACTCAGTAAACCTCTGAGTTGGAAGGTTAAGATACTGTCTAACCTTCAAGAGGTAGGTAGACCAGATGGACTTTTTAGTGTAATTCCAGAAGAGAGAAACAATTTTTAAAGGAAAAATTACATTGAAAAGTGTTTAAATTGTAAGAATCTCGGCTATTTATAAAGCATAGCATTAATTTGAATACAATGTTTCTCGTGTTTTAAACAAGATTTGATGAGAAAGTTTTGAAGTCCATACCTATGCAAGTTTTTAAGTGTTATAACGATAACACCACCAGGAGAGATAATTCTATCTGAGACTACCAACAAGAGTAGAATGAAGTTCTATCATAACTTTGTTATTCTTTGAGGAAAAAGAACAAGCAAACATTTGTGTTAAAATTGTAGATTCAATTCATATAAGAAACGATTCCACAAATGATTTGAAAATGTCTTCAAGTGAAAATACTACAAAACAGTGAATCAAATAATACCATTAATGTTAGTAAATAGGGATATTTGTTAGAAATCATAATAGTGACATGGCTCTCTGAACTTAACACTGTCTTTTATATTAGAGACTATGGCTGTCATTGTTAACAAGTAAATAATACTAAATAAATTTTAAGATAAGAATTTTCTTAAACATATTAGACAAATAAGGAAACTCTAAGTAAAAAGCTCCATACAGAGAAGACCCATTCCTAGAGTAGAAATTATCTATTCTGTTTTTATGCCTGGGCAAATAGTGGGGATAGAATTATATCTACCATAAATTGTCAGAGAGGGAGAGACTGTGAAGATAAAATCTAACTCTAAGGATGAATCATTAAAATCTTAATACTGGAAAATAAAGTACCTAAAATAATGCTCTTTCCACTGCATCCTCTCTCTCTTCTCCCTCTGATCCTAAATTCACATATTTGATATTTTCTAAAATATCTCTCTGATGCTCTGACTTTTTATATTCTTGGACTTGAACTTAAATAAATTTTATTGACCGTTTTAATTCATTATTAAGCCTTTCCAATAGACTTTTTTTTTAATTTTAGGTACAAAAGGAAGGAATGAAAAGACTAGTGGCAGTGAAAACAACCTATTCAACTGGTGGGTTTTGAAGAATGTGTTGAAATAAAAAAACACTGACAAGATTTCCTCTAAGAAGATGATAGCATATTTTAAGTACCTGATAGGTGAGCACTTCAGTCTGATCCAAGGGAAATATGGGTAACATCTTAGGCCTTTTACCACAATTTGAATGACGTAGCCTGAAGATGTTATGCAAAACCTTTTTAAGATTGATGGATCTGGATCTTAATGTATATAGTAATTCTTACAAAATATAGAGATGACACTCTGGAAGGTACAAAGTTAAACTAGTTGGGTGTGGAAATTACATGAAGGAGAGAACTAAATTTATAAATTGAAGAGCTTATTAGAGAATAATAACCCAGTCTAGTCATCTTTACCTGAATGTATAATAGTACTGGATTATGGGGCATTTCTGCCATTAATCTTTTCATGAAGTTACTAATAAAGCCTGCCCTTTGTCCAATTTTGATAGACCATGTTAAATGGAAAATTTTGAAATTATCCATGTCCTTCTAGGTAGTAAAAATTAGGCAATACAGAATTCTAGGAGACAGCATAAGACCTATGTTCTGAAAACAAAATGATCGAAGGTGGAGATTGAGTCTCCATGATTCTGTTTTTGTCAGTCTTTTTTGGCCAGTAGATAAGTCTCTAGACACTGACGGTGGATTGTTAAAGGTTAAAAATTTGTTCCTGTGAAATATTTTAGTTGTATGTGAAATATATCTTTATAGTACCTATATATTATTTTACATACTATATAGGAAATATAACAGGCCAAGCAGGATTGATGAGCCAATATAGATATGACTAATGATTTCTTTAAAATACCAGTTTTGAAGTCTAATTTTGCATCCTCATGAAATGGGATCCAGTAAACCACAAGGATATTTAAACTCACCATCACATTGTCAAAATCTAGTGAGGTGGTATTCGGACTTGGTGACCATAAACAGTAAGTGTGTTCCTTGCAGTGACAAAATGATAATTTCTCTCTTCAAAGGAGGAAATGCAAGAGGAGTCACTCATGTGACAAATAACATTGTTCAATAAATCCAGACAATATTCAAGGTTAATCCAGTTTGTGAAATTCCTAAGAATATGTGGCGATAGACATTCTTTAAAATGTGGGGAATAAGTTACAATCTCTCACCGAAACTGCTTTAGGCAAGAAGCTCAAGGATCAACAGTGTTGTTGAAATTTGATGAAATTACATTCCTTACCCAAGAGGCCTTTGAACGTCTCTTCACAAAGTTAAAATAATAATATCAAAATTTGAATGGGGCTCTGAACAAAAACAAACATTAACAATCTTATCAAGAGTGATGACATAAACAGTTTTAATCAGCTTTATGGCCTGACCAAGCAGGTGGGGGTAGAAGGGTTTAAAACTAGAATGAGGGCACCTGGGTGGCTCAGTTGGTTAAGCACCCAACTTCTGCTCAGGTCATGATCTCACAGCTCGTGAGTTCGAGCATCGTGTTGGGCTCTGTGCTGATACCTCAGAGCCTGGAGGCTGCTTCAAATTCTGTGCCTCCCTCTCTCTGCCCCTCCCCTGCTCATGATCTCTCTCTCTCAAAAATAAATTGGAAAATTGAAAAAGAAACTTAGAATATATGAGGACTAGAGCATTTGGCAAAATTGAATAAGCCTATCCCACAGAGACATCTAGGTTCTGAACTCAAAAGCTGCCCATTTGAAAGAATATTCCTAGTGTGCTGCTATTCATAGATAAAAAGTACCCTCATCACAGAAGGGTATTAGAGAATTCTGAGGCTAGAAAGAATAATCATGTCTTGGAAGATGTCAGAAGACCATTTGAAGGGAGATAAAAGTTCATGGAGATGGAGTGGGAAAATTCAGGGTTAGTATATCATTATAAGAGCAAGATTTTGCCTCACTGCTAGTGGAGACAACCAGTGAGTCTCCTAGGGCCTCTATATCTCTCTTAAATTGAGTCCTGGACCTTCTGATTTTCTCCCAACTGAGGTAAAGAAGGCTGCTTATCTTACTGATAAGAGCTCCTAAATTGAAGCACATGTTGCTCTCTGGAAATCATTCTAATTATACCCTACAGAGAGTAAAGCATTGGTGGGAGAAGCCAAAGAAAAGCTACAGTGGGCAAAACTGAGACCCATCTATTCAGCAGGACTGCAGGCTGGCTCCTGGCCACAGAAAAATGTTTGGATATTTGTAGCCCCTTGAGCTATAGTCAATGGTCTTGTAGTATGTGTAGGTAAACGGATCTTCTAAAAAACACATTTTCATAGGGGTCACTCATTGATGCAAATCTTTAGGGAATTTCGAGGGATAAATTAGAGGTGCCACACAGATGCCAAATAAAAATCTCAGCTGACAGTTCCTAAGTCAAATGGAATACAAGGGCAAAAATAGTCAAACTGAGGGGTGCCTGGGTGACTCAGTCAGTTAAGAGTCTGACTTCTGCTCAGGTCATGATCTCACAGCTCATGGGTTCGAGCCCTGCATCAGGGCTCTGTGCTGATAGCTCACAGCCTGGAGCCTGCTTCAGATTCTGCATCCCTCTCTTGTTCTGCCCCTCCCTTGCTCACGCTCTCTCTTTCTCTCTCTCTCTCTCAAGAATAAATAAACATTAAAAATTTTTAAAAAATAGTCAAATCCTTAGAGCAGATGCTAAAGTCATGTACCAATGGGCCAAGATGGCGTACTCCTCTTGCACCTGATGAATTTGCCAGTACAAGAAACTGCAGCCACCACCAGCAAGAAGGGAATTACTTGAAAATGTTTGTAAGCACGATTTCCCCCAAATACATGCCTATATATAGCTGATGAATATATTATATTAAAAATTTATGCAAAGGGCTATAAATTAGGGTTCACTGTGGTTATTATTTAATCTGCTAAGCTTTGCTTACCTATAAAAGGAACAACTTTGAAATCTATGACATAATTGATTATTTGGAACAGTAAGTTTCTATAAATTTGGCCTCCCCTGTACACATCTTATAGTCAAGGCTCATAGTGCTATGGGTAAGGAAATGTTCTAAGCATTTACATGTTTAGTAACATTTTTAATACAATAGCAATTCTATGAGGGACGTACTATTACAATCCACATTTATAGACGAAGGAACTGTGTCATAGAGAAGGTAAATGATTTTCCCTAGGTTATCCAGAAAGTTAGTGAAGTTTGCTTTGGATTCTCTCTCTTAAGTCACAAGCTATAGTGCCTCTTCACAGTCACACGTTGATCAGAATTTTTTATAAAAGCAGTTTTGCAATATATTCCGAGAATTTTAAAATCAATAATTTTCCAGCACATATTTATTGCAACATTTCTTGCAACACAGAAAATCAAGATCCAAAATAATGGCTGACCATACTGAAATGCTTATATAAATTATAATAAATAATAGACTAATAATCAAATAAACTAATATACATATATTAAAATAATAGCTTGAGGATTTCTGATTCTAAAAGCAATTAATGGAAAAAAAAGAAACACAGTTCCATGCTTATTATGATTTGTCACTATATAAATTTTAAGCTTTAGTTTAAATTGGAAGGAAATGGTACAAAATGTTGATACTGAATATATTTGAATTGTGACATTATGAGTCATTTTTTCCTCTTGATTTTTTGCATATACCAAATTTAGAATAACAAACACATTTCCTTTTAAATGGAAATAATTTCCATTTAACAACAGTTGCTTATATATATATTTGCTTGGGTATTGGGAAAATAAATAGTTTTCTGTCCATATTCATCACTTACATAGTGGTCTACTGGGACATCTCTGTTTTTATGTATCTTAAGGATATATTTTAATATCCATACACATATACCATTCAAGTAAAATTCTTATCTGTGCAATTCGGTTCCATTGTTGGTGGATTTTGCTTAAAAAACGTCTTATGCTGAACTCAACTCTCATTTTTTTTATTTTCTCATACGGAAAGTGAAAGAACACTGAGTATCTAAGAAGTTTTCAGTATACTGTGAGTGCTCTTGCTAATAAATAGTTCTTCCCTTCTTATGAGGTTGGAGCCTTTGTTCCCACTGGTGACATGGGAGCAAAACACTGGTTATATTCTCTGTCATCACTACAAATGCATATTTTTTTATTTTGTTATAATTTCGTGGGAAGTATCATAGCTGGATATGACCAAAATAATTTTCTGTGGCATGTTAGAAAGCAAAAAGCTCACCATGACAAATATATGCCAAGCTCATCCTTCTAGGCAAGGTAAACATAATTACTTAGCATTTAAACATCAGGGAACAAGTGAAGTTTAATAATTATTGGAATAACACATTTAGTTAATATAATCAGTAACAAAGATAAAAAAGATGTCTGGATTTTCAAGGTATTTTCTATTTTTTTGAAATGTATTTTTACAGAGTTCAGAGTAGTTTTTGTTTGTTTGTTTTGATTTTAGAGAGGGAGGGTGCAAGTGAATGAGTGGCCAAAAGAGAGAGAGAGAGAAAGAGAGAGAGAGAGACCCACAAGGAGCAGAGAGGGAGAGAGAAAAACAGGACTCACCTGAAGTGGGACTGGAGCTCACTTGAAACGGGGCTTGAGCTCACCCAATGTGGGACTTGAACTTAGGAGCCATGAGATCATGACGTGAGCTGAAGTCAGGTGCTTAACCAACTGAGCCACCCAGGCACCCTGGAGTTCAAAATGTTTTTACAAATAGTAGGAATGTTTGATAAATACAATAAATAATTTGGTTTAATGTGTTAACAGTATATATTCAAAAGGAATATTGTTTGCCTTGTGACTCAAAGGAAAAATTTGACATATAATTTCACTGGTACAAAGATCTATCTCAGAGAGGATGTTTCATAATAAAGCTCTATTTCTCAAACTCTAATCATTAATCTTTCAAGCAAGTGCAATGCTGAAGCCCTCCTTTCTATAATAAACTCAAGGTGGGGTTTAAAAAATTAACAAAAGTAATTTGTTTTTGTCCGTATGCTGCTGGGTTTTATAATCTAAACACAAATATTTAACACATTTCCTGTGTTTTTCATCACCCAAATAAGAGAATTTTGAAATATTGCAAAATTATATACTAAGCAATGTCATTTCAATATCAATAAAATACTTTGATATTCTGACTTCATTCTTTTATCAAAATTAAAAAGGAAAACAATTGCTTTTATTTTTCTGAATGAATGTACACACTGTCATCAAATTATACTGAGCAGTCAATGTTTTTTCTAAATAGAAAAGACTTTCTCCTGTTTTATTGAAAGCAAGGTTAAATAATACAAAAACCAAGTTTAGGGATGTCTGCACTATGCCAGCTTTTACCATCAGGGAATGTCTCATGAGATTTAAAATATGGTTTTCTTATCTCAACATGACAAATGTTACCACTATTGACGACCCTAAATAATTATTCTATTATCTAAATGTTTTTATATTCAAATAAGACCTTTAAAAAATTGCTGCTGACTTGCTGTGTGACCTGGAGCCATTCACTTAACCTCTCTGTTTCTCGATAGGAATCAGATTAAGATTAATTATCCATGCATGCTTTGCTAACATAGAAAATGAGAGAAAGTCTGTAAACTAAATTAGGTATTAAAACATGTCATACACATTCAAGGTATTATTCAAAAGTGTAATCATATATAGTTATGTCTGTCAGCATTTGAATTAAATGATAAGCTTGGATATTGGAAAGTGGTTTTGTGTGGACTTTAGAAATTCAAGTAATGCCAGAGATTTCCCCCAATTCATAATCCATATTAAATGGTTAGAGGGGAGAAAATAACCGGAAAATAAGCTTCTATTCAAAGTTGAATGCAATTTTCTTACACTTAAAAATCTTAATTTTCTTAGAATGACATTATTCCTTCAGAGAAAGGGGGGAATTATTTTTCCTTGAAAAACTGTCATTGGTCAAGTCATTATTAGTAATCCTTTGACACCCCTGGGGAATTAAGATTCCTGATTTCTAGCCTTAGCCAAGCAGCTAATTAATTAGCTGTACCTTGAGGAATTCAGCTACACAGTTTGAACCTCACTTTCTTAATCTAAAAGAGAAAAAAAAAAAAAAAGGAAAGGGAGTTTAGAGCAAATGGCTTCTGGAAGTAATTTCAGAATGAACATTTTATGTTTTCTAATCGTCCGAAATAGTTTTATAGCCTTGTCAGTTCTGTCTGAAATAACAGCACAACACCAGCGATAATAAAACACACATACACATGGCTTAAAAATAAGAAATGGATTAGGAACCAGCTGTCTGGTTTTCATTCAAGATGGCACAAGGCTCAATGCACACAGTTCCTTCAAGGGATGGGATAACCTTACTTAGCGGCTCTCACAGACATACCTGAACCACGTCATGCTGAAGGGCAACGTTTCATCTTCTCGCCATTATTTCCTTAATATTTGAGTCCGACCTCACTGAGGATGGCAGCCATGTTTTCTGTGGAGGGTATTGGGCCTATTATCCCAAGCAGAGCCCTGAAGGGGGTTGTTTAATTTGTCCAATTTAGCACTTTTACATTCAATGATCTTTGATTTTTACCAAATGGTATTTAGAACTGAAGACCAATGCTTGGATCAACCAGTGTTTAACTCTCTTATGCCCACACTCCAAACATATGTTTTTTTGGCTTTTTTGAATCACAGGGGACTGCTTAATTTGTATTTCTTCCATCCTAAGTCTCCTTCAAACTTATTGTTTCCCCAATAGTCCTCTCCATGTAACAGGATTTTTTTTTTCATGATCAGCTGCAACAATCCGTCAGAGCACTACTATGGCTCCTTCACCATATGTGCGTTCTTAATAAGTTTCTTGTGGCCAGTCAATCATGAACCATTTATAATTTAAGCCATTTATAATTTAAGCCTTGCCCACATACCAAAGATTTCACTGTTATTCATGTGCTCCTTTATCTGCTTTTACTTGCAAACTAACCATCACTTGCTCCACCAGAAGCAACCATCTACCATCTGTCAATCTGGGACTCACTTGTCTCAGAAACTGAAGCCTGGTGTTCATATATTGCAGGTATTATGAGCACTTCTCATCTCACACCCTTCTATCTCTTCTCCATTCATTTTTTTTATTGTTAACAAGCATCCTTTATGATGTTTTCTATGCTTTCTGACTTGTCTTCTACGTAGATATTTTCAGCATGACTACATTTTTGAAAGAAAAGTGGTGCCATTGTATTCACCTTGTCATTTTTAAGTGTATCTGAAAGCAATGGGAACTTTGCCAGAATAAGAAATACAGCAGCAATTCATTGTGTAGATTTATTTTTCAATTTTGTTATAGGAAGACACTGGATACAATTACCTAGAACAATTAAAACTACGTGTATTATTTGTCAATGGAAGTTTCTTTTTATCTTGAAGACTAATTCTGTTTTTCTTATCCGTAACCCTCTTGTGTTGTGCTCACATAAACCTTTTAGGTGGAAAACAGAAATAGGGAAACCTCAACATGAAATTCATTCTTGTTTTCTACATGTTAATACGTGAGTGTAGGTAGTGTATGTAGATAGAAATAAGTGTCAAATTAACCTAAAAAATGCTGTTAAATGAGGAAACCCCTCTCAGAAATGGAGGTGGGGAGCTCTTAATTTGTACCACACTCGGAAAAGTTGATAATGTACCTAGATCTGAAATGGGATAGATATTTTGTCTTAAATTTTTAATGTAGACTAGATCTTTGTCTTCTTTAAGTAAAAGCAATTAATAAAATAATGACTACCATGTCTTACCACACTCAGTGAGTTAATAAAAGCTTTCACTGAAACACTTTTCGTACCATAATTTTCACATAAAATACTCCTCTATTTTTCATTTTCAAGACAACTACCAAGTTCCCAGAAAGAACTGTGAAGTACTTAATGAGACATTTATCTGGTCTATGTACTTTATATTTAGCTGATAATATAATGAGGCCAAGGTACTGGAATGAAACACCCCTAACATTTCACATAATTTTCCACTTCGCCTCCACCTTTTTTGGTATTTCGGCAGGGTATTTTAACTTTTTGATGTTTTGAACTTTACCATCACTATCAATAATCATGAGGTCAGATGTAGCATCCTGCTGAAACTTACCCTGAAAAATGCATTTTGCATTTATTGTTGGTATATTATTAATATGACTGCAGTCTAACAAACAAAGCAATATGTTTTAAATTTGATTTTCTATAATGCCACATGAAATTTTTTTATAACTCTGATGTTTCACATTTTAATATCATATTATAAAAAGCAGAATTTCTTGATGGTTTTCCAAGTCTTTTATGATTTTACATGTATCTCTCTCTCTCAAAAATATAGTTAACTGTTACAATTAACAAAATATAGTTAATAACAATGAAGGCATTCATTATTATGTGTCAGTAGAGACTGAAAATCAACATGTTTAAGAAGAAGCGCAAGAAATTCTCTGTAATTTTCTTCCCCTATATATATATTTTAGCATTACTTTGAAAGGGAAAATTAAAATATGACAGGAAAAATATCCATTTATTCTCTCAAACATATTTCTCCTTTGAGATATATATCCAATTTTATGTTCCTTCTTACTTCATATGACAAATCAATGTCTAGTCAAAGACTGACAGCTGTTAAGAATCTTGCTGTCATACGGGTCACCTGGGTGGCTCTGTCAGTTGAAAGTCCGACTTCAGCTCAGGTCATGATCTCATGGTTTGTGTGTTTGAGCCCCACTTTGGGCTCTGTATTGACAACTAGCTCAGAGCCTGGAGCCTGCTACAGATTCTGTATCTCCTCCTCTCTGACCCTTCCCTACTTATGCTCGCTCGCTCTCACTCTCTCTCGCTCTCTCAGAAATAAATAAAACACTAAAAAAAAAGAATCTTGTTGTAATAGAAAAAAATTGTTTCTCTTCTCCACAGTCTGCCACAATAAGGGGAATACGTAAGAAAGTTCTATATAAATAGCAGAGCACTATCCAAACAAAGTTATTGTTTTATTTATTTTCAAAAGATGGTTTAATTTAGTAAAACATGTAAGAATCGACCCTACCAAAATGGACCCCCGAGTGTGATTCCTGAACAAAATAACGCTTTTCTGCCTCAGTTTCCCAATCACTAACATGAGAGATAATGTTAATAATTACACTACAGGATTGTTCCTCACAGGATTGTTATGAGTTTGGAGGTGATACAATAAATTTGGCAGTGTGTTGTAAGCTGTGAACCAGACTATACATATAAAGAATCATTATTTTGCTTTTATTTCCCAAAGACTGATTTACATGTTCAATTGAAGTCTATAGAATGAGGAATTAAGAAATCCTACATGTAGAAAAATTGGTATCAAAGTACAGCTCTGACTTGATCTTTCCTATTTCACTCTACAGAATCTGACAGATCAAAAAAAAAAAAGTTGTGTTGGTAAATTTTCTAAGAGTAAAGGAAATACTTAATAGTGCTGTATGAATACTGTTGAATAGGATAAGCAAAATAGAGTAAGTAAAATTTCACCCAATTTGTAAAATACTGCAGAAGAAATTGTCATCTCATCCATTATCAGAATTTGATGGTTCCCAGATAGAAACATTCTCTTGTTTCCTGATTCTGCATGGACATCTAGTGTTTTCCTTTCCTTGGATGACTTTGAGATACAATCGAATGAACAGAATATATTAGAATACATTTGCATTTAATTCAGAAATTCCCTTTTTTGTATTTGGACACAAATGTCCAGAGACAGTAGGTATTATATACACACACACACACACACACACACACACACACATACATATATATATATATATATATATATATATATATATATATATATATGTATATATATATACACTATCCAGAGACAGTAGGTATTATATGTATATATATACACACACATATATATATATATAAATGAGAAAGGTAAGGTTTTTGATAAGAAGTACAAGGTAAAGAAAGTTTAAATAATAATATACCTCATAATTTGGGGTTATTCAGTGCAAATCAGGTATGTGATAGAAGATTTAAGAAGCAGGAACTCTTGGGGCGCCTGGGTGGCTTAGTCGGTTAAGCGTCCGACTTTCGCTTGGGTCATGATCTCGCGGTTCGTGGGTTCGAGCCCCGCATCGGGCTCTGTGCTGACTGCCAGCTCAGAGCCTGGAGCCTGTTTCAGTCTGTGACTCCCTCTCTCTCTGACCCTCCCCTGCTCGCGCTGTCTCTCTCTCTCTCCTAGAAATAAAGCATTAAAAAAAAAAAATTAAAAAAAAAAAACAAAAAAAAAGAAGCAGGAACTCTTAGAAGTTGGGTCTACAGTTAAGCATAGAGGAAAATCATTATGTGTCAGGAATAGAATTTTATTCTTAGAGACAAAGGAATAGTCCCAGGACAGCGGACAGGGGAAATTCTGCATTGTGTCCATGAAACCCTGAGCAGAGACCTCGAGGGAAAAGAGAAAACTCCACAGAGACTGCTGACACTGAGTTGGCCCAAAATGACAGAGAACACATGGAATGTAGATAAAAAATGTTCAAAGTGTGCTCAGGTAAATTCCCTTCTGCCAAAATGAAATTCAAGTATGAAGAATGTATTCCCCAGTGGGCAATGCTACAAATTGATTTTCAGGACCCCTTCCAACTGTACATAAATAGAAAAGTGCATGATAGTAGTTGAAGATGGATTTTTCCAATTGTATTGGGAACTTCTCTATGAATAGAAGCACTTCATTGGGAACTGTCAGCTAATAAACTGCACAGGAATAATCTAGATTGTTGTTAAAAGAGCATATAAAGCCTTAGTAAAGTTCTTTTGACAAGCTACTAGCAAATTGTGCATGTGTAGAATAGCACAAAGTAGTAAAACATTGAATAATCTCCCAATGTGGGTTTAATTATTATTGATATCAGTTTATGCAATAAGCTTGATTTTTCAAGATGAAACAATAGAATCATTAAGATAAACAAATTTGAAAAATTGCAAAAATAAATTAATTACCCTTTAGTTCAGTCGTCTGGCATTTCATTCAAAAGATTCAGCCAACTAATAGCACAGTTCTGTTTAAGGTACAATAGCTTACAGAGTCTTTCACTTATTCTGGTTTTCTACTTTTTAGCACTCCTTTAATTTTGTCTTCTGGCTAACAACTGTGAAGTGGTCAAAAGGCAGGGATAAGGAGGAACACGAAGAGGAGGAATCCACAGGGTGTAGATAATCCACAAGCAGACTAATTGGTCCCTGGATAATTGCTGATCTCTTCAGTAGCAATGCAATGGAGATTTCTAGGAGAATGAAATACTTTATATCTGTTCACATTTTGTTTTCAATAATAAAAGTACTAATCAGATGGGTTTAACTATTTGATCAACATCTCTAATCTATAACTACTTTCTAAATATTCACACGTTGCCTTTTGTTACCATGCTGTTGTATTTTCATTCATTTGCAACTGTACAAAATCCTAACTAATACAGAACTAAAAATAAGGTCTAGAAAACATCTGCGTTCCTCTGTCCCTTATTTTTCTTCTGTGTGTTGCGATTCTGTCTCAGTCCTATCAGTGACAAGCTATATGACCTTGTTCGATTACTCTATCAACATTACACAAGAGGGTTGTCTTTTCTTAAATCATATTACACAGCATTAAGGTATTCACTTATTCACAAAAACATTTAAAGAGTGCTTATTTCATGAAAGGCTCATGCTTGGCCATGAAGGAAACACAAGCAATAGCTAAATCACTATCTTCGTTTTAAGGAACTAATATTCTAGTGAGGAGACAAATAACGATAATAGAAAATCCTCCAATTTCCACTAAAAAATGTGAAAGCAGAATATAATGGGTGGTAAGAGATAACTTCAACTTGGAAGAAGGGATTGAAAGGATACATTATTGGGAAAATGGTATTTAATCTGGGTCATCAGCAATTGATAAAACTTGGCAGCCTGGAATATCCTAACTGATGAGAAATCACAAAGAATGAAAAAGAAGAAACATGCTGTGGATTTGGGAAGCACAAGGAGTGTTTAGGAAAATATGCATTGAGTTGTTTGGCTGAAGCACTTAGTGTGTGTAAACGAGCTGTTGAACACAGGTTGAAAAAGCAATCTGGGGGGTTAATGTTCATTGAGAAACTGATTTGAGAGTGAGTATTTTTCTGCAGAGGGTTTGCTCCCTAGAAATATTTATCTTGATACAATGTGTGGTATTAATAGAGAAAAGTAACTCTCGGTGGGTAGAACTATTAAGGAGGCTAACTTTAGTGGTCTTTCTCATGAGCAATTGGTAACTGAATTAGAATGGAGGTAAGAGAAATTGTAAAAGTGGAATAGATGTAAAAGACACATAACTTGAAGTGCAAATAGATGTGTTTGCTTGGTAGAAGGAGAATTAAAAAAACACTAACATTTCAAGTTGGTTGAGTAGAAGAAAGTTCCATGAAATAAAATAAAGAAACCCAAAGAGGAGTCAGAATGTAGCCAGTCATCTGTAATTATGCTCATTGACTTTGACGTATTAATAGTTAACCAGTTGGTCACTGAATATTATGTAATTGGATTTCTGGACCGAATTTGAGGCTGTTAGTAATACCTTTGTTTAAGCTATAAAAGTGGATAAATTATCAAAGAATATATGTAAAGTACAAGGACATTGCCTTGGAATAATGCCATAATTAAGGAAGTTTGAGAATAAAATGTGAGCCACAGATTTAACATAAAAAGAGTTGTTGAGGCATGAAAAAAGTAGGCATGTAGTAAATGACCCTAGAAATAAATACAAGAAGGAAAAATGATGTTGGAATATTGTGTGTGGCAGAGAGAGAAAACAGCTAAGGAACAACAACCGAACTTATGATAGTCTAGAGAATTCCCATGGAGTTGGAGTAATCAATGCTCAATTTAGACTCTCAATTTCTTTTTTAAAAATGTTTTAATGTTTATTTATTTTTTAAGGAGAGAGAGAATGATCAGGGAAGGGGCAGAGAGAGAGAGAGGGAGACACAGAATCTGAAGCAGGCTCCAGACTCTGAGCTGTCAGCACAGAGCCTGATACAGGACTTGAACTCACGATCCGTGAGATCATGACCTGATCTGAAGTCGGATGCTTAACCGACTGAGCCACCCAGATGCCCCTAGTCTATCAATTTCAACTTGGGTTTTTGTGGAGAATAATGCTTAGGATCAAAACAAAGGCATATTCAAAAATTTAAACTTGGATGATGGAAGAGTACTGATACTATTAATGGAAATAAGGACATGAAAGTGTGCTAAATAAATAGAATAAATGCTGTTGTTATTTAATAAATAGAAAATCTCAACTGTCTATGGTGATGAATATGGCCACAGTTTATTATTGGACCGCTAGGAAATCCTTATCAATGTCACTTGCAGCTGTACAATACAATATGTATTTGTTTTATAGTGATCTAAAAAATGGCTAAAGTAGTTCATATGGCAGTTGAATGCCTAGAACACCCACTCAGCATTTAAGTTAAAGATAAATCTTTGTATGCTTATTCCTTTTAAATATATAGGTATATATTTTGGTGTGTCTATGCAACCGGAGGTGAAATCCACAGTAGAGAGTGGGGTGTAGTGCTCAAGACGAATCTACACAGCCAGCTTCTGGATGCAGAGGGATTTAGACGTAGTATATGTTAGCAGCTCTAGTTCAATATTACCTTGATTTCACAGCTTCTCTGACCTAGGGGATTTCAGGAAATAGAAGGATACCAATGGCTAGGAAAGGTTTAGAAATGACCAAGATATATGCAGCCTTGTAGACCAAGACCATTTGAAGGACTGTATTCTATTTTCTTGGATAACCATAGCAAATGCATGCCTTACAAGCCCCAGAAATGATTTTGTATTTCAGTTCTACTGTACAGAGATGAATTGAGAACTATTTTCTACTTGTGTACATGTGACAATACGAGGGCACATCATATAATTTAGCTCCACTCCTCTGGATTTACAAAGAAAGCTATGTGCTATTTTGGGGTTGGAATTTTTCACTGTTAATTTTCCATCTATAACATCTCTCCTTTTGAAGTACTGTCCACAGATCTGTTCTGGAAGGAGCATAATTCACTTGAAAGGTTATTTCTGAACTGTGACCACATTAACTTGATTGCAACACAGAGGAAGTATACAGGATAGAATTAATTTATTTTCTAAGAAACTATGATACAAGGAATAAAGGTACCCATATGCCCTCTAGTTCCATTGTGCTCCTTTCAGTGTTTTTTGCTCAATTCTATCATTTTTGTCAAGCACACTTAACCTTGAAGCTCATGACTACGTCTCATTTCCTTCCCCTCCATACATGTTAGACACATTCCAGTTGAACATTTTTGATAACATACAGCAGATAAGATTTACTGAGCTTTTCTTTTCTTTTTTTCTGAACATTTTCCGAGTGTGAAGGATTGTCATGAGCATTAAAAAAGGCGGGTGGCACGCCTGGATGGCTCAGTGGGTTAAGTGCCCCACTTCTGCTCAGGTCAAGATTGCGAGGTGTGTGGGGTCAAGCCCCATGTTCAGCTCTGGGCTGACAGCTCAGACTCTTAAGCTGCTTTGGATTGATTCTGTGCCTCCCTCTCTCTCTGCCCCTCCCCCACTTGTGCACATGCTCTCTGTGTCTCTCTTTCAGAAATAAACATCAAAAAAAAAAAAAAAAAGCATTTAATTCTCAAAATACCCCAGTGCAAGAAAGTGTCTAACTCCACTTCTGATGTTTCACAGCTGACAGTTTTCAAGCTCTAGTCCTTCACCTTTACCCCACATCAGGTGAGGCTGATAAGAAAGCCCAGGTTCACCCTCCTTTGAGTTTACTCAAGTTGTTCAAGGATCCATATCTAAGAGTGGGTGGGATCTACATTTAAGTTCAGACCCTCTGTTTTCAGAAACTGGGCCTTAACTGCTATACCAAATTGCCTCCAAATCTCATAGAAAAGATTCTCGGATGAACATCAACAATCATGGTGCTACACCGGAATATATTAAAATACATTAGAATAATAAAATGAATAATGTGATCTCACAGGTTCAGTACTAATAGTAAACGAGCAAAAAGTTCTGTGTGTTAATACCCATATTTTACAATTAAAATGCCTCACAGTTATGAGATATTTGTGGCTAGGTTAGCAGCAAGTATAAAAAATAAATAAAACCCCTTAGAGATTTATATGACTCTCACATGCTATGAATAGCTGTCAATTTAAATTTACTAGGTTATATCAATTTTTTAGTTTTGATTAACTTTAAGAGTATACTACCTATGCTTAAATTTAATAATCTTATAACTTAAGTCACCTGTAATAAAAAAATTTCAATGACATAGAATTCTGGCCTAGAAGATTTTTTCTTACTTTCTGCTTTAGCTGCTCATCTTCAACGGTCAACACAATCCAATCTTTACTAGCACTGTTAGAATTGACATTGGAATCTGCCGCAGTATTTGTCTTAATCCAATATTTGTCTCATTCCCAGTTCTTACTCTCAGTATTTACCTTATTCCTGAGTGTTTTAATTTTTGTATTTGTTATATGCCTTTTCTTCTCCCAAAGACTCGTCTTAACAGGTTTTCTCTCATTGCATCTGTAAATGACGGGGCAGCAGATGCATGTGTAATGTGGGACACTGCAAAGTTCCCAATAATGACTAGATGAGCTCAGCAGGTGAATTCGGAATTACCAGTCATTGCTTTCAACTTTCATGAGTTTAAACAGCAGTGATGAATAGTCATGGTGTATGGGCTTGGCTAGATCTCAGACCTGGGAAAAAAAGATAACTTTTTATAGATAGTTGGTTAAAGCAGCTTCAGCTTTGGACCTCTTCCTTCCTTCCTTCCTTCCTTCCTTCCTTCCTTCCTTCCTTCCTTCCTTCCACCTACCTTCCATTCTTCCTTCTTTCCTTTGCTCTTCTTTTTTTCCTCCCAAATAAAAAGAATATGGGCAAGAGAAATTTTATATTGGGTTATTTAAATTATGCCAATAGAAGGAAATCACTTCAAATCTCATGTGCATATCAGTTAGAGCCCAATTCATAAAAGAGCAAAATTTAAAAAAATGATTTCATATTATTTTACCTAAAAATATAATAGAAAAACAATATTGGCTTATTGCAAAAATTAAAACCAAAGAGTACTCTTTATGGCATAGGACTTTTGATCATGATTTGTGCTAAAGAACTGAATAATTTTAGCATTTATATTATGGTCAATACTAAAACATAAGAAAGCTTGGTAAATTTGTTCTTTCTTTGCAAATTGA
Source organism: Proteles cristata cristata (assembly GCA_017311185.1). Lineage (NCBI taxonomy): Eukaryota > Metazoa > Chordata > Mammalia > Carnivora > Hyaenidae > Proteles > Proteles cristata. The sequence goes on along the minus strand of JAESUZ010004783.1, from coordinate 94,099 downwards.
ATTAGTTTCTTTCTCAAAAGATGAGTGGTAAAAAGGCACTTTTAATATGCAGAAATAAATGGACCTGCCCTCTCTGTGTGTGTAAACAATTTTTTGTAGTCTGATGAGGATGATATAATTGAGTAGCAAAAACTAAGGAGGTAGGTGTAAAAGGGTTGAGTTAATGTAGGAAGCTGATTTTCTCATAGCCTTAGAGAATGTACACAGGGAAACCAGGAAGATAAAATCTGTGAATATCTAATAAAAAACATGAGTCTTTCTTTGAAAATAAAAAAATGTAATTTATGACATATGCATAGTTAAAATCCATTTGCTGAAAGGGGATAAATGATATATTTTAAATTTTTTAGTGTTTTATTTATTCTTACGAGAGAGAAAGAGAGGCAGAGATGAGTGGGTGAGTGGCAGAGTATGAGAGGGATGCAAAATCTGAAGCAAGCTCCAGGCTCTGAGCTGTCAGCACAGAGCCCTGTGTGAGATCATGACCTGAACTGAAATTGGACACTCAACCAACTGAGTCACCCAGGTGCTCTTTTTTTATATTTTATATTTTATTCAATAAAAAATTACACAGGTCTAAGTAAACTAAATTTACACAGCATAATAAAACAAAAATGAGGTATTTCCACCTTGCACCAGTGGTGAAATGATAAAAGGAATTGAATCTGTAGGCTCAAAGCCCACTCTAGATTCTGCTAAAGCTCCATGGTGACTTACTCACAATTAAGAAAGGTACGATGGTGGATTCTATGTCACACAGTAGTCTCTACTCTATTCAAATGTCCAATTCCCCTCCCTCATCCACATCTGCAGATGATGTACTGCAGTGATAACACTGAAGCAAACAGAAAAGAAACTCATCAACTTACTCTTCTAAGCCATTTGATGCAAGTAGGTACATGGTCTTCATCTGTTCAGGCTGTGTTTACTTCCACTCAGCCTGGACCTTGAGAATAAATGGGGGGAAACACAGCGGATGATATTGGGAAAGTAGGGTTGATAGCGTAAGACATTAAAACACTTCTGGAGTTGCATAATGAGAAAAACACCAAATGATAAACTGAAGTGTCAAATAGTTAAAGACAAAGAGTATGTTGTACACAAAGAAGACTCAAGATGATCTGTCAACCTTGAAATTTTCCTGTAGATCAAGAGAACATAGTTGATTATTTATGCCAACTGTGGGGAGCTATAATAACTAGTAAAGATAGTAAATTTCTATTATAAAACATACAGAAATGAAATATGGAAAGGAGCAGAAAACTATGCATGGCTCTTTGCTCTCTAGTGGATTATTTTTCTGTTATATCCCTATCCACCCCAACAACCTGTTTCCTTTGTTAACTTTGGAGGCTATAAACTTAGAGCAAAGGTCGGCAAATTACAGATTGAATGCCGAATCTGTCCCTCCAGCTGATTTTTGTACATTTCATGAGCTGACAATGCTGTTTACATTTTTAAATGGTTGTAAAATAACCAAAAGAAAAATATGATTTTGTGTCACATGAAGAGTATATGAAATGTAAATTTTAGTGTCTGTAAGTAAAGGTTTATTGACATGTCATCATGTTCATTTGCTTATTTATTGTCTATTGCTGCTTTTGAGCTATAGTGTAAAAATGAATAGCTTAGACAGAGACCATATAATCCCCAAAGCTTTAAATAATTACTATCTGACTCTTTACCAAAGTGTTGGCTGATTTTTGATTTAGAGGATAATGTCACTTTTCATATAAATTCCTTCACTTCAGATCATGCAGCTAAATTTTTATTTAAGACCTTCCTCTTTCATTCAAATTAATGCACCTCTTTGCATTTTATTTCTTAGATTCTAGAACGGACAAGTCAGATGATCCCAAAGTTTGGTAAAGTGTCCAGTCTCATATGAAATCAGTTTTTTCTTAGAACAAAAGTATACAAAATAAACCTAGAACAACGAGACACATTCATTGGTTTTCATGTTACCCACATTTCACTTTATTTTGTGCCTCTTCTGATTTGTTAACAACCTTTCTTACCTCTTGTTCTTCAGAGAAATGGACATGCATCAGTGGACAACTTTGCCCTCTTGTCCTCTTTGTTTCTGACCAATGGTTGACATCAGAAAAATGGGCAAATGGATGAGGTATGCATTTCCTAGTTTCCTCCTTACACTCCCTGGATCTGTGACTTGGGTGTGAGACATGGAAACAAAGGCAGCTTCGTAGTCCAATGTTTCTTTAGGTATTTTAATCTAAAACCTACAAATGTACATTTAAATTTTATAGTATATTCTTTTAATGTTGCACCAAAGTTCACAAAAATATATACTTAAGCAAATATTATCTAATTTTCTATTTGTTTGAGACTGGCGAAGAACTGATTCTCAAGCCTTAATAAAATGGAAAATAATATGTATTAATATGTATAAATTTTACTTTCCTTTAGCTCTAGCAAGACACCAAATCTTTTTCTTTTACAATCTTCTGGATTCCTGCCCAACCCCTTCATTTAAAAATGTCTCTCTCTTTTCTCTTTAATAAAAATCAATACAGAAAAAGACTAGAACATATTTAATATAAATATACTTCAATAGCATTTGCATATTAGTATCCATAAGACTTTCTTATTACATTTTATGCATTCAGAAAGAGACTAAAAGAATGGGAAAATAAAATGGATTAAGAAATTGATTGGTTTGGAAATATACTTTATTCTCTCCATGAATGCCAAGTTGCTGATGAATGCATAGGGCTTCTCCCACCTTTCTTTCCATGAGAAAGAATATGCTGATGACCATGATGTAGTAACAAGAAAGAATTCAGCCTTAGATCTCTGTATTCCATGTCACTACTTAGAATAGAGATTTTCTTCTTAGAATAGAATTTTTCTTGAATTGGCTAAAAAAGTCATACACTTCATGCTGCCTTCTGCAGCACCATCTGGGAAGGGAATTAACAGTCTGGGAAAATAGTCTGTGGTGGAATCCTTTGCACTTCACTGTGGTGGACGGCACAGACCAGTTGCATTTTAACAGATGTGCAAAATCTTTGCAAGTTGCCTATTATGCTTGTAAGGATCCAAATGAAATAAAGTACCAATTTTGCTCTATAAAACCAAAGATGAATAATCTAAATTCTTCAGCTGCAATTTTCATTCATCTTTCATAGGATATTATGTACCCACAACAGACTGTTAAAATATATTCACATTAATAGAGACTATGACTTACTGATACGTTAATGAATAATGTTTACTGCACTTGTGAAAATATCTCTAAGAAAGTCACCATCTAACAAGGTGACAGCTAAAATATGGAGTTAATTTTTAAAATTAAAAGTAGCAAATGTTCTAAAAACATTTTTTTAAGGGGTCAGAGATAGAAGAAGAAAGTTTTAAACTGCTTAATACAAGCATTGCAAACAGCTTTTCCCACCATGGTCCTGACATTAAAAATAATTTTGAACATGTAGTCTCTACCTTTTTTTGAATGATTTCTTCAGATATTTTAAAAGTGCTTTTCCTTTTTAATAATATTGTATCACTCCTTATAGAGTGACTTCTTTCAAATAAATGTAATTTCTTTAGCTAAGAAAATGCAAAATCAACACGGCAGAAAGGAGACACCAACATAAGCTTCTCTAGACCCAGCCTTCTGCTCTGACGTGGTCCACTAGTTTTTCTTTATTGGCAAACTGTCTCTAATAAGTAGCATTTATACAGTAGACTCTTGGTTTTCATTTCTCTTTTATAATTGGATCGTTTTACTGTTGTAGAGATAGGCAGCTCTAGAAATAATACTTAAATCCAGTGTTAGATTCTAAACACTGAGATAAACAAATTGGACTGTATATGTAAGCTTTCTTTTTTTTATTTTTATTTTTTATTTTATTTTATTTTATTTTTTATTTTTTATTTTTTTTTTATTTATTTCTAGGAGAGAGAGAGAGAGACAGCGTGAGCAGGGGAGGGTCAGAGAGAGAGGGAGTCACAGACTGAAACAGGCTCCAGGCTCTGAGCTGGCAGTCAGCACAGAGCCCGACGCGGGGCTCGAACCCATGAACCGCGAGATCATGACCAGCGAAAGTCGGACGCTTAACTGACTGAGCCACCCAGGCGCCCCCAGCTTTCTTTTTTTTTTAATTGTCTTTTATGTTTACTTATTTTTGTGTGTGTGTGAGAGAGAGAGACAGGACCCAACTGGGGAAGGGGCAGAGAGAGAGAAACACACAGAATCTGAAGCAGGCTTTAGGCTCTGAGCCATTAGCACAGAGTCCAATGCGGGGCTCAAACCCACAAACCTTTAGATATGACCTGAGCCAAAGTCAGACACTCAACTGACTACACCACCCAGCCGCCCTTGAATATGTAAGTTTTCTTAAGAAGACTTATGCTTCTAATAAATGGATCTATTTTTATAAATCAATACCATGATAAAATTCAGACATCTCTATGTAAAAATAATAGTATTGTTAATTAAACTTCAAAAATTTTGTTCAAGGGGCACCTGGGTGGCTCTGTTAGTTAAATGTTAGACCTTTGATCTCATAGTTCATGAGATCAAGCCACACACTAGACACTGTGTTGACAATGTGGAGTCTATTTAGAATTCTCTCTCTCCCTCTTTCTCTGTCTCCTGCCTGCTCACATGATCTCTCTCAAAATAAATAAAATTTTTAAGAAATTGTTCAAATAATCTCACAGTAATTGCGGAGTATCAGAATAAACATACTAGAGTAGAGATTCATAAAAAACACTGAAAATTTAACCCTAATAGTCTACAACAGTTATTTTTAACATTTATTCTCTTCAGGAGATAAAAAAATTATTCACCTCACACTGTCTAATTCAAACTATGTATATAATTTTCATAATGTACCTTTTACATGTTACAAAAATTTTTAGAAACATAATTTTAAAGGACTGTATAATATCCCATTATAAGAATTTTTAAAACTTTACTTAAGCATATTTGCTTACTAGGCTATAATCAGTTGGTTTTAATAGGAAGAGATTGGATATTATCTAATTGCCTTTTACTTGGGAATAGTTTCAATAAGTTTTCATATATTTCAACAAAGAAGTATCATGTGGTCAGCATCATTGGTGGTGTGAATCAGTATTTTTTATAAGAAAATAAGTTTACTAATTAGAGTGAATCTGTATTTTTCTCACATTTTGACTTGTATAATTTCAAATATAACATCAAATGAAAAAATACATTTTTGTTAACATAGCTTCTAAATCTATTTTTTAATATTTATTTATTTTTGAGAGAGTGAGAGAGAGAGCTGGGGAAGGGCAGAGAAGGGGACACAAAGGATCCCAAGCAGGCTCTTCGCTGACAGCAGACACCCCGACACCGGGCTCAAACTCACAAATTGCAAGATCATGACCTGAGCTGAAGTCAGACACTTAATCAATTGAGCCACCCAGGTGACCTAATGAACTTCAGAAGGATATTTTTCAGGAAGAAATGAATCAAGAAGAAAGAAATAGGAAATAAGGAGCATGGTGGGTGAGGATGACTGGCAAATACTGTGCAAGAATGCTCCTCTTCATGTTTTATTTTCCCATGTTGACAGATATGTACTATGTTCGTGGATCCTGTGACGTCTTCTTAGTTCCATCAGTTGGTAAAGGAATGAGCTACATGTTTGGTGACTTTTGCAGATACTATGTTGGATCTTTCTTTCCTTTAGGATTCTACCTGACTAGAAAATACTTGTAGCCTGCGCTGCTATTCCATCATCTAAAAAGTGTGGGCTTCTGTGAGGGAAGTTTGTAGTTTTCTAGCACTGTCTCTGATTGGTGGGAAAATTCACTTTGAGAGAGAGCTAGGAAGCTTATGTAGCTTACACAATAAGCTATACTTTCCATATTAGCATCACCAGTATTATATATGATATTTTCATTTCCATCTGTCAGACTTCATCTTCTAATTCACTTCAAATTGAGTATTTACATACGGCCTATTATCAACTTATGGTGAAAAGACTAGGAACTTCAATAACTTGATCTAGAAGATCATTTGGGAAATAAAATGCCTGGGGTTAAAACATGTTAAGAAGAGCTTTAAAGTTTAGAATTTGGTAAGGGCTTGTTGCCTGAGACTTTGACCCTGTCTGATCAACTGGAGCTTATGAGGCTTTGTATACAGTGTTTTTATTTTAGTTAAACTGCAGTCATTGACCTTAGAACTCATGAGTGCTTGAATTACAGTCCTTGTACATGGATAGTAGAACTTGACAGCCTTAACAAACAGGGAACTGGATTCCTTAGCAATTAGAAACAGCTGAGTCAAAGATTCAATCATACAGAACAGAAAGTTGATAGGCATGCTTTTCAGATATTAGGGTGTATTTTAACTGCTCTTATTGGCTTTCTCAACTACATTACCTGGCACTAACGCCAGGGATTTTTAAATGGAAAAGTTAGTTTTGTTTCATGTTCATTAAAGAGCACTATTGAACATGGAGCTTTCGATTGTTGGTATCAGGAAGTGACAGATGATCTGTCCCCATTCCTCTTTCTCTTAGATGTTGTTGTAAACCACATACGGGAACAAGAGAAGAAATTCCAAAGGAGACTAATCTTGGACTTCTATAATTAGTTGAGAGGAGAAGGGAGAATACTAGGAACTGGAATGAATTTACAGACTTGTCAAAGGATAAAGATGGCAAATGAACTGTTATAAGTAAAAACGTGTTTACAAAAACAAATACAACTGCAAGGGAAGATAATATTATTGAAAAAAAGTGAGAGTTGGAATGCCTGAGTGGCTCAGTCAGTTGAGCATCGACTTTTTTTGGTTAATGTTTTATTCTTTTCTGAGAGAGAAAGAGAGGCAGTGTGAGCAGGGGAGGGTCAGAGAGAGAGGGAGACAAAGAATCCGAAGTAGGCTCTAGACCCTGAGCTAGCTGTCAGCACAGAGCCCAACACAGGGCTCAAACCCATGAACCGTGAGATTACGACCTGAACCAAAATCATGACCTGAGCTGAAATCATGACCTGAGCCAAAATCATGACCTGAGCCGAAGTCAGACGCTTAACTGACTGAGCCACCCAGGCGCACCAAGCAACTCTTCATTTCAGCTCAGGTCATGATCCCAGGGTCATGGGATTCAGCCCCATGTTGGACTCCACACTGACAGCATGGAGACTGCTTAAGATTCTCTCTCTCTCTCTCTCTCTCTCTCCCCTCCCCTGTCCTTCTCCTTTCCTAATGTTGTCACTGTCTCTAAAAATAAAAAGTAAAAAATTGTAAACAAAGTGAGTGTTGGGAAGAAGTTACAAGCTAATTTTACTGTTGTAAAATAGGGAATGAATGCATATTGTCTAAGAACCAATCCATATTGTCTAACAAAAGAGGCCAACAATGTATTATGTAATATATAAATATGAGATGATCAACAGAACAAAATCTCTAATAAAAATCATAATTATTATTATTGATATCATCAATTAAAGTAGACTTCAGTTAATAAGCCAGACTGAGAAATACAAATGCCATATGATATCACTTATGTGCAGAATCTAAAAAAAATGAATAAACAAGCAAAAACCAGAATTTGTCCTATAAATACAGAGAACAAATTGATGGTTGCCAAAGGGGAGAGGTGTGGCAGGATAAGCAAAATGGGTGAAGGGGAGTGGGAGGTACAGGCTTCCAGTTATGAAAAGAATAAGTCACAGAGAAAAAAGCCACAGGATAGTGAATATAGTCAATGATATTGTAATAGCATTGTATTGGTGACAGTTGGTAGCTACACTGTGGCGAGCACAGCATAGCATAGAGAGAAGTTGAATCACTATGTTAGACACCTGAATCTAAGGTAACATTGTGTGTCAGTTGTACTTAAAAAAATAATAATAAAGCAGAATTCAGGAAATAAACACACATTTTAAAAATAAATACTATAATTAAATATGAAGGCCTAGCACTTATGAATGTATATTTTATAAATACAAAACCTAGATGCTACTTTTGCTATAGTGGAAGTTAGAGGGAATACAGATTAGCAATAATGGACTATCAGAGAGTTGGTTGATAATATCTACAAACACAATACCTCTAAGATTAACCAATATGACTGTACAACTTGATAACAGGGAGCAGGTTTTTCAATGAACTCACTGAAAATATACAAACATTGATGATATATTTGGTCATAAGGAAAGTCGCACTGTATTTTGTTAAATGCAAAAATATTGGCATTATTCTTTGGTAACACTGCAAATAAACAAGCAATTGATAATAAATCCTACACAAGTTGTTTCCATCTGATCATTATAAAGTCATTTAAAAATTAGTCTTCTGCCCAAACAATAATTTTTAGGAAAAAAAACAGGAAAAGTATACTAAAATTTATGGGATATGGCTAAAATGGTACTCTGAGAAGAGTTCTTAGCTAGATTTAAACTTGATAATATAAAATAGTTCAAACACATCAATTAAACTTACTACTCATAGATTCAGAGAAAGAATAAAAATAACCAAGACAAAAGCAGAATAAAGAAATAATAAATTTCAGTAATTGGGATATACTACTGAAGTGAAAATAAAAATGACAAAGGAAGGGCTGTCTGTTAAGTGTCTTACTCTGGATTTTGATTCAGATCATGCATGCGCTGAGCTCCCCAACGGGCGTAGAACCTGCTTGAGACTCTTTTTCTCTGCCTCTGTCTCTCTCTCTGCCCCCCTTTTCCCCTTCTCACTTACATGTGTGCACTCTTGTGCCATAGTCTCTGTAAAAAAAAACAAAAACAAAAACAAAAACAACCAAGGGAAATATTCTGAAAATAATTACAGTCTAATTTTATTTCTTCCTAATTCCTATGTCATCATCTTATTCCAGTTCTCTGGGGGAGCATTTTCAATATCTCATTATTAAATGTGATATTTATCAGATTGAAGCAGTTCCCTTATATTCAAACTTTGTTAAAAGTTTTTTCCATAAATGGATATGAATGGATATTAACTTTGTCATATAATATTTCTTATTATCTATTTAAAGGATGATTTGTTTTTCTCTCATTTTAACTTAATATGGTAAAATAGATTTACCGATTTTCAAAAGTTGGAGAATATTTGTCTTCCTAGAATAAATTTCATTTCGTGACAATGAGATTTATTTTTTATACTTTTTATACTTTTTTATACTGCTATATTCAACCTTTTAACAACGGTTTAAATTTTTGACATCTGTCAAATATTAAGAAATGTTAATCTAAGAATATTTTCATTAGTGTCCATATCATGCTTTGAAATCAAGGCTATGCTGGCCTAAAATGAGTTGAAAAGTGTTATTTCTCCAATTTTATGTCTTTCTTGTTTGCAAGAAAAGTTGTACAAGTTTGATATTTTTTTTCCTTTTTTTCTTAAATGTTGGAAATAGTTCCAATGTTAAACCATTTGAACATGGTTTACTTTTTTATGCAAAGGTTTTTTTTTTTAAATAGATGATTCAATTGCCTTAAGTGCTTTTGATTGTAGAGTACTAAGTGCTTCTATTTCTTCTGTTAATTTTAGTAAATTGTGCTTTCAAAGATGTGCCAATTTGATACACAGGTGAAATTGGTATAAAATCGTTGAGAGTATCTTATTATAATATTTTTAATTGTCATTAAATATTTAGTGATGTCCCCATTTATTTCCTGATATTGGCAATTTACGTTTTCTCATAATTTTTTCTTACCACTATGCTTTTAGTGATGTTTTATATTTCAGTCTCTAAAAGACAGTGTTTATATATTTTTTGTCTACACTACATGTAATATTAAATTTCATTAGTTTGTTTTCTTGACATGATTCATTTATTTTCATTAATTAGGCTTGATTTACTGCTCTTTTCATTTACCTTTTTGTCATTTTCTACCTTTTCTGAATTGCATGTTTTAATTAGTTACTCATTTTTAATATATTTGGTGTAAGGATTGACTGTTGTGAACTCTCCTCGGAGCCCCGCTTTGGCAGTGCTGCACAAATACTATAACAGACATACCTTGCTTTATTGTGCTTTGCCTTATTGCCCTTTGCAGATACTGCATTTTTTACAAATTGAAGATTTGTGGACACCCTATGTTGAGCACATCCATCAGCACCTTTTTCCCAACAGCATTTGTTTACTTTATGTCTCTGTGTCACATCTCGATCATTCTCACAATATTTCTAGCCTTTTCATTATTATATTTGTTATGGTGATCTGTGGTCAGTGATTATAGCTCACCGAATGAAAGCTCAGATAATAGTTAACCTTTTTTAGCAGTAAAGTATTTTTAATTAAAGTATATACATTTTTTAGACATAATGCTATTGCACACTTCATAGATGAGAGTGTAATGTAAACATAACTTTTACATGTCCCAGGAAACCAAAATATTTCTTTGACTTGCTTTATCGCAATATTTGTTTTATTGTGGAGGTCTGGAACCAAACCCACAAAATCTCTGAGGTGTACCTGTGTACTCTTTTCACTACTTTTATTTTTCTCAAAATGCTGTTGACTTTCATTGTCGTTTGATGATAACTGACTAATCATATACTTCATAAGAAGAAGGTGTTCTTTATTACTTCATTTTATTGTTTTCTAATTTTCTTTGTTTATTTACATTATCATCAGAAAATTTTTTATATTATTTATATTTTATAAATATGCAATTCACATAAAAGAAGAAATGATTGCTAAATGTCAGTGTTTAAAATCATTCATCTCTTTATCAACACCAATGAAATCTACATTGTGGATTGTATACATTTATGTTCTTCTGATCTCTTTTTTTCTAATACTTTGGAAAGATGTGTTAAACTCATTATTATTGTTTTTCTTTTCATTTACCTGTTAAATTCTCCAATCTTTCTATAAAAGCTGTTGCTCTTTTATTAACATAAATATTACTAGTAGATCTTGTATTCTGATTTTTACACTTAATTATTTTATAGTGGCTTTCTTTGCTTGTTTAATTTTTCCTTACTCCCTCCTTCCTTTCTTTCCTTCCATCCTTCCTTCCTTTCCTCTTCTGTTCCCTTTCTCTCTCTCTTCCTCTGTTCCCCTTATTTCTCCTTTTTTTCAATTCCTTCCTTAATTCCTTCACTCCTTTCTTACTGAAGCATGAATTCTATGATGTTTATCACCAAGATTGTAACCCCTTGTTTTCATTTGTGTTTCCCTAGTATATCTTTGCTCATCTTTTTATTTTTAATAATTCTGAATCTTCATTTTTAATATTCATCTTTTATAACCAGTCAATTTTGGTTTTCTTTCTTAGCCAGTATGAACATCATTTTATGTTAATTGTGGAGATAGGCCACTTAATTACTGAAATGACTCATATAATTCATCTTCATTTGCTATATTCATGCATAGGAAGTAAAAGTTTTAAATATATAATATAATACACACTATTGTAAAACTGTTTATTTTTATATTTATTTTAATATTTCAGAAGATTTGAGGTTTTACTATTTTTTAATGCTTATTTATTTTGAGAGAGAGAGAGAACAGGGACGAGAGGAGGAGGGGCAGCAAGAGGGAAAGAGAGAATCCCAGGAAGGCTCCACATTCAGTGTGACATGACACAGGGCTCAGACCCAAGATCAAGAGATCAAGACCTGCCTGAGCTGGTATCAGGAGTCAGACGCTTAACCTACTGAGCCACCCAGACACCCCTAGATTTGCAGTTTTTCTAGCGGAAACTTTATATAATACTCTGTGTCTATTTATTAAAATATATTTTCTATGAATTCAATTCTATCTTCCAATTAGAACTGGAGGGAATAACAAGTTAATTCTTACAATGGTTATTATAGGTATAATATTAAATTATTATCAGCTCCCTCATAATTTTTAATTTGTACTAGGAATAATAATTAGATTTACTAATAACCTTATTTTCTTTTTCTTCCTTCTCACCAAAATCTAGTTTACTTTTAGTTAATGTCTATATGTAACTCCCATAAATTTAAGTCTACATTTTACATACTCTGACCTTCTATCACCACCATTTTGCTAGTTGAATTATACCTAATTTTTCATTGCATATGACATTTGCATGGTATTCTATCATTTTTATCTATATCACTTAATGTTATGTATTTGTTGAATATATTCAGTACTCACCACCAACACTTATGCCAAAACTGCTTCTAGGCTTTATTGTTTGCAAGTTATCCTGTGGAAATTCCTATCCTATTGGAGATTCTCCAGGAAATGCTTGTCGAAACAATATTATCTGAATTCACAAAGGTACCTAACACTGGCTTGAACTTATAAGTGACTTAATCTTTTCATCTGGTTGCTTAAAAAAACTATTTTTCTCTATCTTTAAAGTAAATTAGATTTACTATAATGGGTCTTGGGATTAACTGCTTCAAGTATATTTTCTATGGTACGTGGGAAGTCTTTTCAACATGCACATTCAATATTTTTAATTCTAGAAAATTTTGTTGAATTACAATTTTTATTCTAGTGTCTGTTCCATTGCTTGAGTTTTCTTCCTCAAGGACCTCAATTATACACACACACACACACACACACACTGGATATTTGCATGCCTTCTTTGTCCTTTATTTGTCTTTCAAACTATATATTTTTCTTAAATATTTACAGATTTCCCTGTGTTTTAACTGCCTTTTATTTTCTATTTCCATTATAGCACTTCTCTTGCTCTTTGTGCTTTTTATAATTAGTCTTAATTTCTGAAATGTTTCTTCATTTTCACTGTCTTTTTCTCAAATATTTATTTATCTGTTTTTTATTTTTTTTATTCTCTATTTCATTACTGTGCTATCATTGATCAAGAACTACATCTTCTGTTATTAATATGACTATATTCTTAAACTCCTCTCATGGCCGCTTTCATACTTCTGAGTATCTGTTTCTCAAAACTTTATGCTTAATCTTTTGTGTGAATTTTTTCTCTTTACACTCAGTGTTCCTGACTCCCAGATTTTTTCCACCAGAGTCTTAAGTCACTGTCCTTCTAAAAAATGATTTTTGAAATATGTCTAGTGTCCTTTATGTAGTGCAACCAAATATATTGGTTTTCTTGGGGCTATTTTATCAATGAAAGTCTTACATCCAGAAAACCCCCACATTTGAGAGCAAATCCAGGTTAGTCATCAACCTTAATGCCTATCTTACTTCAGTACTAGAGCAAGACTCTAGTTCACTTGATGTCTATGACTCTAACAGCCTCAAAGCTCTTTCGATGGCCCTTTAAGTCTTCCTAGTTACCATGCACATTAGAGCTTGTATCTACTTTTAGTGTTCTTTCTCTCAGATCTGTTTGCTGAGGATTCTGAGTGGGATATTCTCCTTTTGGAGGTAGCTATTTATTGGCTATATCTGTATTCCAGGATTCTGAGATTCTTTAACTTCCATTTACCTTATTCTAAAAACTTTTGAGAAGCAAAACTTGTGTGGGCTCTGTCTTGATGGTGATTGGTCCCTACCCATTCATATTTTGTGGTTTCTAGGAATATCTTATCATATTGTCCCTTTTAAAAATCTTTTTCTTCTTATTTTTTGTCTATTTTGTTAGTGGATTTATGTACATTTTTAAAATGTTACCAAATTTATCTTGTCTTAACTCAAAATCTCCAGGAGTTATAAGTATATGTTTCTAATGGCTGCCTTTTTGATGTGTTCTCTACTTTTGTGTTGCATAAAACTTCCACCATCATTGTATAATCAGCAATAGACTACATTGAGACAATTCTGACATTCAATATGTGCATCAATTGGTTATTTAATTTTATCTTTTTTTTCCATTTCATCTTTCATTAACACTTTGCCAAGTGGACACTGAAAGGGAAAAAAAAGTTAATTTACCAGATACATAGTTACATTTCTAGTGGATTTTGGACTATTTGCATAAATCTACTTAAGATTCATTACAGATTTTCTGCCTTGAATAATACAATCATCTTGAGATGCACAAAACTAGTCCTCCCCTTCTAATATCCATTAATCCCTTAGCAAGGTGACTGACTCTAGTAGTATAAAATTATTCAAAGTTGAGAGCTTATTTGAAAGTGGAAAAATCTAAGAAACCTAGTGTTAATGAAATAAAACCTTTTTAGTAAGAGTTAGTAGAATTTTTAAAGACCATATCATTAAGGGATTGTTTCTTTAGTATCATAAGATCTTCTAATATAAAGAATTTCTTAAGCAATTAAGCCTTTAGAACAAGTGACCCCTTCTCCCATTTCTGTTGTTCTCTAATTCTAGTGTCTTGAACAGTTAATCTTTTCCCCTTCCTCTGGCTGTATAAAAAAATTCTATTGCAACAGGATTTTGTGTCTGTAGAATATTAATCAATTTTTAAATATACCGTCTTTGGTAAAAATGAAATTGCAAATATTTTGATAACCAAATAAATATCTTTGCATAATAAAGATATTATGTAAACTTAGGAAAATGTTTGACCTTCATTAAAAAAATAAAGAAAAAAAGAAGGGTTTCTTTAAAAGGAGGGGACAAAAGAATTGCATGACACCAAGTCTGAAAATGGGGTCATTCAAGGTTAGAAAGATCACCAGCCAGATATTTCATTGGAAAATATAAACACAACAACTGGATTAAGTAAGGTGCTTGATATTTTTTTAAGTACAAGGAAAATAAAAAGAGTGAAGAAACCCCCACAGAAGTTGGAAATATGGAAATATATTATTCATTCAGTGAGGTTTTTTCTTAAAGCTTATTTATTTTATTTTCAAAGAAAGAGGCAGGGGAGGGGCAGAAAGAGAGGGAGAGAGAGCATCCCAAGCAGGCTGCAAACTATCAGCCAAGAGCCCAACGTGAGACTTAAACTTACTAACCATGAGATTATAACCTGAGAAGAACTTGAGAGTCAGAGGCTTAACAGACTGAACCACGTAGGAGCCCCTAAACGGTGAATTTTATAGGATAATAATACACATATACTAAATTCATTCTGAATTTAAAAAAAAAAGGGATTGGGAGTAAAATTCAAATTACTGGAGATTATTTGTTATTTGGATATCTTTGGTAACAAATTTTTCTTGCCAATGAATTGGATTACCTTCAATGCCAGCTTTTCATTGGCAATGAATATATCATTTTACTTTAGTATTAGTAGCTACTCTCAGGACTATATGTGCCAAGGACAACATCATAGTAAGAAAGTAAAAAGGAGTGGGTTTTATCATAAAGAAGTGAAAAAAAATCACTTCTATTCACTTAATTGGGGCATCTGTACATTCTCAAAATTTTAAAGGGTTTTTCTTTTTAGGAAACACAATTTTAACAGTTGAAAACCTTGCCGCTATTTCAATCTCCATAATTCTTTTAAAAAAGTGACAGTAGAGAATAATGAAAAATATAACAAAAATGCTCCTGCTTAATGGTAGTCCATTTGAATGCTTTGATTTGTAGATACAATAAAATAGTTACATAGTTGATATAAAACTCTTTGAAATCTTGCATAAACAAAAGAGGTAAAACATTTTATTTTATCATGTACTCTTTCATTATCTCACATCTTCCCATAAGATAGGGTTGCGGTTTCTCTCAAGGGTGGTCATTCAGTGAAGTAGTAATCTATTTGTTATTTGAATTGGAATTTTTAAAAAAATTTTCATTTATTTCTAGGAGAGAGAGACAGTGTGAGCAGGGGAGGGTCAGAGAGAGAAGGAATCGCAGACTCTGAAACAGGCTCCAGGCTCTGAGCTGGCAGTCAGCATAGAGTCCGACGCGGGGCTCGAACCCACGAACCGCGAGATCATGACGTAAGCGAAAGTCGGACGCTTAACCGACTAAGCCACCCAGGCGCCCCTGAATTGGAATTTTAACATACACCTCAACTAATGTCACCAGCATTGTTGAAACTTCTGGACAAAATAGTCACCCTAGAAAGGAAGGCATCATGGTAGTTCTAATATCTCTCTCAGACAGTACACACAATTTTGTACATTCAGGCCATCATTCTTGCCATAAGTCACACAAGATGATAATCCATGCAGAAGAAAATGGAAGACGAAGTTAAAATAAATACTCTTCATCTCCCGTTGTTCCAATGTGGTACCATTTAACTTCTGCACAGACAGTAATGTCTATCATTGACATTTCAGAAAAGAACTGAAAACATTGTAAACCATTTTCTGATGTAAGAAATTATGGTACCCAAACAACGCTTCAGTCTAAGAGGGGAAGGCTGATGACTGACATAAAACAAAGCTCATCATAAAACCTGCTCTTACCCTTCTGTTACAGGATGCATGTGAAAATTCACTAACAAGAAATCCAGCTTCTTCTAAGATTCTCAGATGTGGTGAGGCTCTTTCTGTGGCCATCAAATGGAATAGAATCCAACATGAAGGCAATTGTAAGTGATGGTATAATGGCAAAACTAAATATGCAGTTACTGGCCAAAAATTCATCAATCACCTCTTCATGTGATATTCAGTACTGATGACTTTTTATTCAATTTTAATAAAGGGTTTTGTAATCGAAGTAACTGAATCACAACTATCTCGTGCTTGGTATTTATATCCTTAGGAATTCTTTTTAAATGTGCCTAATTCTGTATGTAGGGTAGTATGGAAATATCTTAAGAACACTGGGGATCATAAATTACAAATGGAAAAATCACGAGTTGCATGTAGCCATTCATAATGCTCTTGAACATTACGAACATGTTACAAACTCATCAAAAATTGGCTTTTTATTGGAAGTTTGTGTATGTGTGTATGTGCACACATGTGTACTTTCAGCTACTTTTGAAGAGGGCAGATCTCCATGTTGAGGGCGGTCAGGTTTTCTACCCAATAGAGTTGTTGAAAAGTACATTTTCACAGTTTGATTTTTCCTCCCTGGCCAGAATAACGTGACAATGAGTGGTATGATCAATTAATTGATTGCCCCAACCTCACCAGGCACAAATATGGTCTCTGTTATGTATATGGATGCAAAGTGAGGCTCTGGCAACTGACAGGATTGTAAAAATATTCATCAGGGTTTTTTTTTTTTTCCCAGCAATGTAACTATAGGAAACAGATATTCCTGAGCCTTTTACCTGGAACGAATTATACTACTTATTCCATTTTTGATAAGGATTATCTCAGATATTTAGATACAGAAAATTATAAAATTTATCATAGGTAGGAAATGAGGACCCAACACTGTCCTATTCAGTGCAGGTTAAAATGCTCATCTTATTTGTTTCAATGAAAACTCTACTCGTTTTTAAAAATTATTATTTATGTTTCAAATAAAACAGGCTAGTGGTTTAGTTACAAAAGAATAATCTTTAAGAGACTCTAGCAAATACTGGGACTAATTTTTTTGAACAAGTAACTCAAATTGCTTGTACTTTATCAACAGAGAGATAATATTACTTTTTATTTATAATTACATAAAATTGGGGAAGAAAAAAGGAGCCTAAAACCCTTTAAGCTGACAGGCTGCCGAGCTCTAACTGGCAGAGTGAGTACAGAGAGATTCAGTGTGAAAAGTGGAAGATAATGTGCTCACACACTAATGGGCACTGAACTAGACATAGGCTCATTTTTCACATCATGTCATCTCTAAGGTTTGAATAAAAAGTAATGGCCAGAATGAGCCTGGCTCTATCTCAGACATTATCATTTGCCTCCTCAGTTTTATTTGTGTTGACTTGTACAGTCTAAAAAGATGACAGTCTCTGGGCTTCTGGATCACTCAGAGTGATAATACACAGCACATTACAGTGTTGGTGACAGGTTCTGTTCTCCTGGATGGCATATGAAAGGAACACATCTCTTTCCGTCATTTCAAATGCTAGAAACTGACAGAATAAAGAATCTTGCAGAGGGGACATCACAAACCCTGTCTGTTATGATTTTATGAGATAAACTGGAGTTTCTAGGGTATCTTGTTCAGGAAATTAGTGTCAGTCAAACTTTAGCTTTTTTTTTTTTTTTAAGAGATAAATAGCAGACTCTCAAAAGTAGCCTTGCCCTATTGCACACAGCAAAGCCTCCAAAACCATATGTTTGATCCAGAGAAAAACTAGTTCTCCTCTCTTTAAAAAAAATAGCTCCTGGGTTGCTAGTTAAAGTGCAATAAACTATCTGTGGCTTCAATGAGAAATAAATGTCTACGTAGCGACGAGATCTTTAAAGAAATCACTAGCCTGGTTGTATGAAAGAATAAATCAGTACTTTTAAATATTTTGGAAGGTTCATTTTTTGCTGAATTGCTAACTTAATGTCCTGTTGAACTATAAACATGCCAAGACTCTAATGTTTTTTTCTTGGTACATTTATTCAAGATTTTATCTTCTTTCTCTTTATTTCAGTAACTATTACAGAATTGATTTACAATAGTTTGAATTTATCTGAAGACACCACAAAAATACCACTAAGGTAGATAATAATATGCAGAATTGTATTAATTTATCCTAAACTGAATAGCATATGGATTCCCGACTCTTGCGTTTTTTAAAACATTACAGTGTCATAAAAATTTACAGGTACTTGAATCATAATCTGACAATTGTCGTAGCTTTTTCCCATGTAATTTCAAGTACTTCTATTATAATAAACGTTCCTTGCATGACTTAAGTTTAAGTGATTATTTAAGTTAGACTTGCTCGTTGTACTTTTTTGTCCATTTCCATGTTAGAAACTTTTTACTGTCAGGATGAATAGAAGTGAATGTCAAAGAATGTTTCACACATGCCTTTACAAATGGTCTTTTATTCAAAATTTTTTATTATAAACTCATTAAAAAATTTATTTCAAACTAGAATTTGACCAGATACCTGTATTTTAAGTGTACGATAAGCCTGATGATTCAGTTGACTTGTTATTAAGCCATAAGGAGTGTTTTAAAAATTAAAGACTGTAAGTATAATACTCTTACCATGGTTAAATTTAAAAAATGATGTTAAAAAAGCAATGCTAATTTATTTCATGTGTTTTTATTCTCTTTCTGTGGCTGTCTTATTAATTAATTAGTACTTAGGCTGCATTATTATTTTAAAATGTGTATCTAGGTTCCTCTCTTAAAAAGGAAAAAAAACATGAAGTGTGAAGGCGCTAGTTAGATAAAAGTATGAAGATGTCTTTCAGTATGTTCACATGAACCATTTAAAAGCTATAGTTCATCATCCCACAGGTAGATTTTCAGAATTTTCTAGTGCCTGGAAGACAGATGTGAAATTCCTTGCATTTCAGATCTAGGGAATAGCCTGACCACTTTGAGCACCCAAAGGTGTCTCATGGGATTCTCCCTCACGTTCCATTCGGGCGTTTTCCTTCATACAATTCCATATTGAGATTTAGGCATCTGCCATCAGCTTGTCATATCTGACAACATAGTCACTTGTTCGATGGAAGACATAGAGAGGGACATAAATGTGAAGAGATTAAAAAGGGTTCAATAACAGTTTGCAGTGGGACTATCTCTATTTCTTCATAATTTTTAGAGTTGCCTAGTTTTTCCCACAATCAAGCTATTTTTATGAGACCCAGCACCAGCCTGCAAATTGTTCTCCAATCTGGAGATCTTCATTTGCTCTCTTCTTTAAAGTTAGGACTTGAACATAGTCTATATTCTCATATTTACATCGTACCATACAGCTTGATGCCCTTTTTTACTACGCCCTTTCCTGTACTCTTACATGATTGTCCCTGAGTGTCCTGTTTCGGGAGGTAAACAAACACCCTAATTATTGTTTATTGCCACCGCCCGCATCGTTTTCTCAAACAGTTATTTATAAACAGTGAACAGTGAACACATATTGGTTGCTGATGACTGAAGGATAGCCAAAGAACTACCCTCTTTTGTGGAACTAGCTACTCCCTCGGGGTGAGTTTTATTGGCATCAGCTTTGGCTCCTGCAGATAGACCTCAGCTTTATAAGTATGCAAGAGGATTTAGAATCAGAAGTGTCAGTTTAATGAAATCACTGCTGCTAACTTAGTAAACACCAATATTTTAAAAAATTATTTATTTATTTATTTATTTATTTTAACAGGGAGCAGGGGTGGAGAGGGGTGTGGGGGGGTGGGGAGAGTGAATCCTAAGCAAGCTCTGCACCAGCAGCTCAAAACTCTAGGCTGGGCTCCAACCCACCAACCAGAAGATTATGACCTGACCTGAGCCAAAATCAAGAATAGGAGGCTTAACCAAGTGGGCCACCCAGGTGCCCCATAAACAACAATATTTTAATAATAACAATGAGTAATAGCCCACTTATGTCTTGAATAGATACATCTGATAAAACTCATTTATTAGTGAAAAATAGAAATAAATATAAAACTCATTATATATATATATACACATATATAAAATAAATATATTTAACAAAGAACTTCTTCAAGTGAATATCCTTCTATATTATATATGTGGGAAAAATAGAATTGAAGCCCTTCAATATCATATGCCGAGTTGGTATCGTATACCCAAATGTATATATATTAGAATCCCTTTTTTGTTTTCACCTTGTTTCCAAGTAAATATGCATCCGTACAGAAAAGAGAATGAGCTGTGGCTCCTAATAGAAGGCTGCAAATCCACAACGTTCTGTATCATGCAGCCTCACAACCAACCATCTAGTAGCACAGGGATGTGGAAAGCACAGTTGCTTGCTGAGCTTACTGTAAAAGTCACTTTGGCTCTTGGAAATGGGAATCACTGCCCAATCCCATTAGATTTCCACCTCATGTCCTTAGACTTACGTCCGCCTCTCTTTGTTCAGGTCTTATCCCTCCGTGTGGGTGTTGAACTCGCCTCCCAGAACAAGGAAGCCTCCTGCCTGTAGTCTGCCCATGGAGTCACCAGGTTAAGGATGTATCTCCTCCCTTCCTGATAAATGCCAGTGTTATCTGCCCATTTCTTTTGTGTGTCTCTCGGTTAGATAGCAGGGTTAGGACATATCAAATCTTGTATTCTCCATGTCCCTTTTATTTTGGAAAGCTTTTGAGAGCTTAACATTTCCCTGTTTCTTGTTGTTCAGACCAAACCATTCCTTACTGAATCCGTTTACTCTTGGCCTCTCGCCTCCTACAGCAAATCCAGGCTTCCCCTTGTCATCTTCAAGGCGCCCGCCCCTATCTTGCCTTGCTGTCCTTGTACACACTGCCCCAGCTGTCACTTTTATCTCTATTCCATTTTAACCATGTAAACAGAATAGAATCATTACAACAGTTAAGAGGAAGTCAGGCGATTTCAAAGACAAGCTAGGATGAAAAAGAATGGAATCCAAATTTCTCCATTCTAAAGAAGCTAGTAAACATTTACTAAAAACTTAACTTCTTACAACATAAGAAAATTCCAATTTCCCAGACCTACCTATATCCAAACATTAGTGAGGATAAAATATGCATGACATATATACACATATATATATATATGTATTGGGTATTAGATCAACCAAATGGTCTTAACTTCTAGAGAATTTTCATTTAAACCAGGTATGAAGTTAAAGGGACCACTGAAGTAAAATGTTTCAAATCCCTCACATTTCCTCCCATCCTCTGGTAGGATGATTGAATCCCTTTTTATATGCAATTTACAAATAGTTGTCTAGCTTCAGCATAAAGCCCTCTAAGCAGTTAGTTCTATTTAAAGAAACTTTCCTTAACTTGAATTGAAATCTTTCCCTTGGTAACCTTCAATTGTTGGATTTTATTTTTCCTCTGGAATCATAGAAGTCATGGCTAACTAAAGTTTCACGTGCAGTTTTCAAATATTTAAAAATATTTATTGTGTTTCATCTAAATTCTCTAGGTTAAATAATCTCACTCACTTCTTAAACTAAGCATTATATCATTTCTTTGGGTACTTGACAATCCAGCTTTGGGTTCTCCACTCTTGCTTACTAAAATTCCTCTTAAACTGTAATGCCCCACACGAAATGCCATGTCACACTGGTAATGAAGTTAAACCAAAACTCTAGTGTGATTTTTTTTACAAAGGCTTTTTCACAAAGGTTTTTTCCTAGGCAAGACTTCCTTATTGGGTTCTCGTAAAGTTGGGCTTTCTTAATCTCCAAAACAAGGTGACCTTATGTTAATCAGTACCACATTTTAACTAGATTGGTTAATCTATTTATTTTTTGCCTAGCAAGAATTTTTTAGATATTGCCAGTAGGCGAACATTTTCTGCATCTCCTACAAATTCATGCAATTCACAAACATAATTGGTATGCTGTCTTAGCACTCACCAAAGTCATTAATAAAATACTCTAGAAAAATTTTAAGTTTGATTTTTTTACAAACCTAGAAATTTATTTTGATCTAGAAGACAATCTAACAACCCACAAAATTTCAAAAGCTCCTATTTAAAAAAAATTTTTTTAATAGTTTACTTATTTTTGAGACAGAGCATGAGCGGGGGAGGGGCAGAGAGAGAGACACGGAGTCCGAAATAGGCTCCATGCTCTGAGCTGTCAGCAGAGGGCCCGACGCTGGGCTCAAACACGCCAGCCGCAAGATCATGACTTGCGCCGAAGTCGGACACTTAACTGACTGAGCCACCTAGGCACCCCATCAAAACTCCTATTTTTAACTATGCTTCTAGTGAAACTTTGCTATACTACCATTATTAGATATTTAGAAATAGCAAGTGTGTACATTTTCACAATTTTTGTCCCTATACAATTTTAAACTTTAAAATGATTGTAAAAGTTGACAAAATTTGAAGCATTATCTGTTTATCTCTCCAAAGAAGTTATGTTCAGAGGTTTCTAAAGAATTCTGTGCACTAGACAATATTCTCAAAGCTTCCTCTGTATGGCGTTTCTGATACAGTGTCGAACAGTCTAATAAGGCATAAGTAAACACCAAAATAGACTTATAAAAGGAAAATGTAGTAATAGTTCAATTACTGATTTGAAAGCCAAGGTTTCTAGAATCTTAATACATCAGAATGTATACTAGCAAATGTTCGTTTTTGTCTTATTTCCAGAGTGTCATTCTTACTTTTAGGGAATATCCATATTTGCCATGTTGAGAACAATCTATAACATACTGAATTCCATAACTTCCCCCCAACCCCTGATGTAAGCATAACTTAGGTAAGAAACTGTAGTTCCAAGTAAACAAACCCAGGCATTCCATTGAGATTTACCTGAGTCTCTGGTTAAATCTCTTCATCTCCTATCAAGCTTCCCTAACTATAACATAAACTGGTGATATGTCACCTCTTTCAAGGGAATTTTTGAGAGTTAATGAATGCACAGTGAGCAATTTAAGGATCAAACACACTGGGCAAAAGACTAAATTTTTATTATAGTGGATACTCGCAGCCTTATGTAATCCGCCAGTCTAAACCATGTGCTGCTTTGGCACATGCTTACTGAAAATAGCAGACCAGTTTGTGAGCTGGCACACTGGCAATGCAGCAGATGGACATGCAATGAAATAACTAGCAAAGAGACCTTGTTTCAACATCAAATATGTTTCCTTAGGGCCAGATTCCTGGGCAAAAATGTTTTAGTGATGTTGCTGCAAGTAAGATACGTGGTAAGGTCCTTTGAATTAAGCCTTCACTAACTTTCTCCATCCCTTTGGGAAGTTATCTCTGGCATTCACTCGATGCCTGAAAAATTCATATTTGAAAGTCACAATGTCCTGGATATTTGAAAAATTCATATTTGAGAGTCACAATGGCTTGGATGTTTCAGTAGGAGTTTTGAAACACCAGGGAAGAATGAGGTTTAAATACTTGTGTTTTTTTTTTTCATGAGAAGAAACTATAGTTATCTGGCCCCTTGAGCACACCAGAAGATTAATTGCACACTCTGTCATGATACTCTTTATTTAAAGTTTGTAATCCTCAATCTCTCAAAGCAATGTCATTGCACTCTTTACTAAATCAGAATGTTTCAGATATTTTTGAAAAGTAATACATCCATAGAGTGAGTTAAAAAGAATAGAAATTCATCAAAATAATGGGAATCTCAAATAATTTTCAGGTATTGTCAAATAAGAGTCCTTCGTACTTTAGTATTAATATTACAATTATATTCAGAGAAATGTATATTGAATACATGTCTGCAGAGGCAAACGCATGCCTTAAAATTGACAGTACATCCACACTTTAAGGAAAATCATTAAAGTGACTCATAGGTTGATTTTAATTTATTTTGCTCTTTAGTGAGTTTTAATATAATATTTGTTAAGGATACAAAATTCAAGCTTTGCGCAGTGGCAGTATCGTAGCCAATGAGGGTTATCCGAGGAGCGACTATTGCTAATTGAAAGGATACAAATTTCATTGTTATTCCTGGATATATCATAAGCCTGTCAGCATTAGGAAGCTTTTTGAGAATTAAATTAAGAGCAAAAACTACAACAATACACACTTATAACAAAAATGCAATCAAACAATGAAAAGTGCATGATTTTCCTCTAGTAGAAAACCCACTAATGCCTCTCTGAATATGTAACCATTTAATAGTTTCTTTTATTTGTTCAGAAATCTCTTATGTGTGCCTTTTTAAATTCAAAATTTTCATTATGTTTATATATTTAAAATAATATATTTTGGAAGTCTGCATAGGAAGGGCACATCTATTTTTAATAGCTTCATATTAATTATTATATAAAAGGAACTAATATTTATTTAAAAATCCCTCATTAGTGGCCTTTTAAATATCTGATAAGTGTCTCATTACTGATCTTTTCTGAAATTTCTCAGATATTGTCACATATTTATTCCCCCTATGAACCCTAGTGTCATTTTGTCAAGTGCCCCCAAGTGAAGAGTCTGATGGAATTTTAATTGGTATTGAATAGAATTTATGAATTTATTTTGGGAGAATTATAATAATATAACTTCTTATCAGAGAAATTGTTTTTCCTACAACATCTTGAAGAATATTGCTATCTATCAATTGTGTGATGTCTGGCATATAATGCATCATAGATTTATTAGGTTTTTCATATAGATTCAGTACATATCTGGTTAGGCATACTCAATGATGATGATAATTAATATTATTAATGTGAATATAAGTGATCATTTTTTCTCTATATTTTACCCTGCCATTGTTTATATACAGGAAAGCTATTTTCTGTATTAATTGGCTACTTACTTTGCTACATTCTTTTCCTGTTTGTTGATTATATTTTATTCTCTTGAGTTTTCTTGTGTGTGTAGTTGTACCATCTGAACAGAGTGTTAAATTGTCATTCTCCTTGCAAATCTGTATGCCACTTATTTCCTTCTCTTCTCTAATTGCAGTGGCTAGATTTTTCAGAATATTGTTCAATAATACTGATAAACTAAGCATCTGTTTCATTTCTATCACTTAAATAAAATGTGTTTAGCGTTAAGCTGTTAAAATGTATGTTGGCTTCTGGCTTTCAATAGCTCTATCTCTAGATCATTATGTCAAAAAATAACCCATCTATTTCTAGGATAATAAAGGTTCTTATTTGATCACTTATGCATGTTTATTTTAGGGGATACATTGTGTAGTGACTGTTTCTCCTCACTCTTTGTACACATTTCCCACTCTATTGATTTTGAAATGAGTCACATGACTTGGTTTCACCAATGATATGTAAATGCAGAAGTTTTAAATGGGTTGGTATAGTTTTTCCCAACCCTACCTCTTTATCCTATGCCTTTAGAATAGCATGCTTTAGATGGATTACTTCTTCTCTAACAGCCTGAGTTGTTAGAGAACCCTGTCAGCCCAACCCAGCTCAACACAGCCTAGTGGGGCTCCGTAAAGTCCAGTCATATGGTGCCCCATAGAACTAATGTAAGCGACGAGCAGGTGACAAAATATTTATTTGTTTTTTTGTAGATACATATTCAACATTTCTAAATGTCTTTGATTGTTTGATAATTAACCTCCTATTTTAGTATGCTTTATGAAGGGAAATGACCTTTACATGTCTAAGATGAAACCTATCTGCCCACAAAATGTTATTTTATTCATATACTTAATTTGATTTGATATTTTCTTTTGGAATTGGGAATCATTTTAGTAAGTGAGATTTGTCTACAGTTATTTTGTAGACAAAATATTTTGTAGCCAGTTATTTTGTCTGGCTTTGGTATCTTTGTCAAGTTTTACTTTTCATGATGGGTAGATTTCAAAAAAGAATTTAGAAGCTTTGTTCTGAAAGTTATGTTTTAGATAAGCTGACATAATATTTGGATTTGTGTATTCACTTTTTATTTGAAAGAGTTTACCAATAAAACAATGCAGACTGGTTTATTTATTTATGTTTTTCTAAAAGATTTATTTAATTTAGAAAGAGAGAGACACAGAGTGCAAGTGGGAAAGGGTCAGACAGAGAGAGAAGGAGACACAAAATCTGAAGCAGGCTCCAGGCTCTGAGCTGTTAGCACAGAGCCTGATGCAGGGCTGGAACTCACAAACTGAGACCATGACCTGAGCTGAAGTCAGCTGCTTAACGAACTGAGCCACCCTGATGCCCCAACTTGTTTATTTTTATAGGCAGTTCTTTGATAATATTTCAATATCATTTGTTTTTGGCCTAGTAAGAGTTTATGTTTATTTTACTAAAAACTGACATTTCACTTGGATTTTCGTTTACTTTGATAGCATTTTGCAAAATACTCCCTTATAATTCTTTCCATTTTTCGATCCTATATTTAGTTATTTACTCATCTTCATTTTAAATTTTATCATTTGCTTGGACTACTTAAATAGATCTCTGTTTTCACACTTATGAGCATATTGCCTAATGTCCATGCAGCGGCCAAGAAGATATATTTAAAATAGAAATTATAGTAAATCATTCTCCTGATTAATCATTGCCAAATTTCACCTTGCAAACATTTGTATTCTTTTTTAAAAAACCTTTTTTTAAATATTTATTTTTGAGAGAGAGGGAGAGAGAGAGAAAGAGTGACAGAGAGAGAGAGAGAGAGAGAGAGAGGGAGGAAGAGAGAGAGAATGAGCAGGGGAGAGGCAGAGAGAGTCAGAGACACAGAATCCGAAGCAGGCTTCTGGCTCTGAGCTGTCAGCGAGTCCAATGCATGGCTGAACTCAGGAACCTCAAGATCATGACCTGAGCCAAAGTTGGATGCTTAACCGACTAAGCCACACTGTTGCCCTGCAAACATTTTTATTCTTTCCATTAGTTACGACTTTCTTTCCAGGCTTGAAAGTATCTTGTCCCTGCCTGAGGTCTTTGAATTGTTTTTTTTCTTAAGTCTAGGATATCATTTCTCTACAAAACAAGTTCTAAACCTTAGCTGTACATTGAAATCAACTGGAGTATAATGAAAGAATACTGACACGTGAGAACCACTGTCACAGATTCTGATTTAATCGATGTGTATGCAGCCTAAGAGTTGTAATATTTAAACCCTCCAAATGCTTTTAATGTGTAGAAAAGTTGAAGACTCACCTCCCAAGGTAAGTAGTTTTCAACCACAGATGCACATTTCAACCATCTTGGGGGAATTTAACACATAATATACCTGTGCTCTAACCCAGATCAATAAAGTTAGGATTTTGAAAAAGGGAAGTGGGAACAGTTGAATATTTTTCAAAAGCTCTTCAGTTGATTCCATTGTGCAACTGGAATCAACAATGTGCGACTGTACATTGTGAGTCCTCAAACTTAATATGGGTTATGTTTACTACCTACTTTTTGTCACTTACCACAATCAAAAATGTATTTTATCTATTTATTTTGGGCCTGATTTTTTTCTGTTAATATGTATCCATTATGTATTATTAACTGTTGTGACCCAAGTGCCTAGAAAAATACCCATCACTGAATTAACAAATTGTATACTGTCTTGTTTCATTTAGTAAATTTGATATAATTTGTTGTTAATATTGTAACTCTTGTTTTATCTTTTTTTAAGCATTTGAATAATATAGATTCTCCACCATCCCTGTAGTTTATACCACAGTATCATTTTTTTTAGATGTCTCTTATACATATATGGCACATAATTTGCTAGAGTTCCATCCTTTTTGGAATTGGAAAAGAATATAAATTTCTATCCATTTTTTATGTGAATTGTCTTATTCTCTTTAGCTTTAGTAATTTTTAAAAGTTCCATATTTGTATCACTTTTGAATTAGGTGATTGCAAGCAAGAGATCCTCCATTTGTGTGGTGAATGACTTATTTAAGCACTATAAATTACAAAAAAGCAAAGAAAGACCTTCAAATTTAAGAATAGATATCAGTGTTCCATCTAGATTCTAGTTGCTCAGATGTATCAGGTTCAAGGATAATTTAGACTGACTAATAGGATCAAACATTGAATAAAGATAAAACTTAACATGCTTTTCAATGCAGAGATGATAAACAAAGACATGATTTAACATTAAGGAAATTAAACTTTCATTTGATTCTGTGGTTGTATGACCAAGAATGAAATTAGATCAATTGGATAGAAAGCTATGATCTATCTTAGGAATAGGATCGTGAATCTATGCCCACACATGCTGGACTATTACCACTGGGACTTCCACAAACAGCAGTAAACTTCAAAATACTATACCTAGGGGAAAAGGATAAACAAGAAAAATATTCATTCTTCAGTGTAAGAGGTGGGAAACAGGCTTATCTTTCATTACCTGGTCTATTATTAAGAATAAACACATCTCCCGAGAATTTGTAAGCATTGCCTTGTATTTTAAGTATGTTTCATGTTCAAATGTACTTTATCCACATAATCTGAGAATCTTTCAGCCACCAATTAAAGGTAAATTTTTCTCTCACACCAATGATTAATCTGTTGTGCAAGACAGAGCAAATGCAAAGGCATTCTAGAACACTATAGTGCGAACTTGAATGTGATCTGTGGATTGATGCTCCTTCATGAAATGATTGCTACTTGTCGGTGACAAGATAGGTACAGAAAGTAAGTGTTAGAAATGGTTGTAGCAGTTTGACAGAATAATTAATGTACATTTGTTCTATTATTTTAAAAAAATCTAGCACTTGCATTTTTATGTCTCTGTTAATTTATATTTATTATTATAATTACTTTTTTAAAGTTTATTTCTTTATTTTGAGAGTGTGCACAGGAGGGGCGGAGACAAAGTGAATCCCAAGCAGACCTTGCACTGTCAGTTCAGAGTCCCACGCAGGACTTGAACTCATGAACTATGAGATTATGACCTGAGCCAAACCCACTGAGCCACCCAGGTGCCCCTCTAATAATTACTTTTTATTTTACTTGTAGAAGTATCAATATATGATGAGTTGAAATAAAAAAGTGGTTTTTCACTACTGATCCTTTGAGAGGCAGATGTAACCAATGCCAGATAGCAAATAATCCAATAGATAAAATCTATTGCACACTGCAAAATTACAAGACACATGAGGTGATTTAAAAAGACACTATAATTAGGAGACTATACAAATAAAAATAGCAAGATTAGACTTTAGATAACATAATTTATATGTTTAACGGAATAAGTCGATAAACAGCAAAATAGAAAACCAAAAAATAGAACATGGCAATATAAAATAAAGTATAAGTTGATTGAACAGGAATTAAATTAGACTATAAGAAATGAGAACAAAATGACATAATATCTTAGTGGAAAAGTCAATGATCAGATTAGAATTAGTTGAACAGAGAATTAGTAAAATAAAAGAATTTGAAAAAATATTTAAATACAGCAAGGAGAGTAAAAGAGATGAAATACTAAGGAGGTTAAGATTAAAGGCTAGACTCAAACAAAACAAACAAACAAAAAAGATAAAGGCTAGGCATATTGAATAGCCTCTATATAACTATGCAGTGCTCTAAAAAAGGAAAGAACAGGATAATAGTCCAAGAGATAATGGCTGAATACTTCCCAGCATTATTAATCCATGAATTCTCAGAAGTGGGATACTTGGGGATGTCTGGCTGGCTCAATGGGTGGACCATGTGACTCTTGATCTTGGAACTGTAAGTTCAAGCCCTATGTTGCGTGTAGAGGTTACATAAAACTAAAATCATAAAAATAAACAAATAAAAATTAAAAAGTGGAATACATAATCAATATTTAGCAAAATAATTAAAAATATTATAGTATAGTTCTTATATTTATGCTTATAATCATAATGGTATTATTGTAACAGTAGTTACTTTTTTTGTTTTTGTTTTTTGTGAGAATGAGAAAAATATTTACTATCATTTGACTTGGCTGAATATATAGATTAAAAGCTTAGTGATTAATACCCAAAAGAGAGAAGTAAAATGATTAATTTCCATAGCAGCACAAGAAAAATGGAATATAGAAAATTTGGTCAATGTATGGAATTTGTGGATAGATTCTATATCAAACAATGCAAGATATATAAGAAAACCTATAATTAAAACCAATCCTATTTATGAACATTGATGAATATATCATTTAAAAAAATCACCAAACTGGTATGTTCAAGGTTAATTTGACACAAAAGCCTATCCAGTTAGCTATTACATTAAAAGATAAAGTAGAGAAAGAATAGTTAGAAAATTTTAATAAAAAGCCAATACTAAAATACACTACATATTATAACACTAGAAATGGAAAAAAATTTCCTTGATTGTTTATTTACCATTACCTTCCAAAATATTATTATTCAAAGTGAATACGATAGCTTCCTCCAAATCTATGTACAAAGTAAGGATGCCTTCTATCACACCTCTGTTCAATAATGAATTAGAAATTTTAAACAGTGGAATAAGTAAAAGAAAAACATGTTTAGAAATTGAAGAAGAAATAAAGGGACAGTGTAAATTCCAAATAAATCTATTGATCTATAAGTGGACGCAACATATTATGCAAAATCAAGGCTATTTCTTATATGCCAGCAAAGCATTGTTAAGACATATAACTATAATTTAATATAAAGATAATACCAGAAAAATAATAAAGACTATAGAATACCTAGGATTAAATCTAACATCAATAAATAATATAAAATGTAGACACAGATGATGAGATGCAAGTAAATATTCATGTTGATAAATGGGAGACTTACTATCATACAATGTAAACTCTTCCATATTTGATTGCAATTTCAAACAAAATTACAATTATTATTTTACATAACCTCTTAAGTTAATCCTACAATAACTTAAAGAATTAGGACCTAGAATAGGCATGGTGATTTTGAAGAAGAGGAACAATATTGGGGCTGTTTTTATAATTAAGAGAAAAATATATAATGCTAATTTGAGTCAGATGATTCAGCATTGGCAAAATAAATAAATCAAGAACAAATAAACCAAGTCATTTTACTATTTTCATTTGGTTTTATATACTCTTTAAACGAGCTACTTTCAGTTTGTAAATGAGACCCACCTGTATATATATATAAATAGATATATGAAAATATAGACATTAAAAATCAATGAGAAAGAGAAAATATTCAATATATTTGCCAGTACAAAATTGCTTATTTCCAATCCCACCAAAAAAGGAAAGAAAAAGTATTTTTACCTTTAAAGATTCACAAAGATAAATTAGATGGACTAACTCTCTAAGATATAAAACATATTTACAAATACAGACATGAGGACCCCATAAATAAGAGAAAAATGCAAGCCGCAAGTAGAAATATGTATAACACATGCAACATTCAAAGGATTAGTGTTATAAAGACTGCATACATACAATAAGAGAGAAAAAGACCTTATGAAAATAAGTGGTAAACTTTGAATAGGAAGTTCACATAAATTGAAAACCAAATGGCCAGTTAACAAACATATAATAAGGCATTTAATTTGGCTATTTATAAAAAAATTCATAACTGTTATTTCAGACCAATTAGGTTAGCGACATTTAAAAGAATTAGGAAAGAGAGGGAGAAATGCTTTCTTGCATACAATTTTTAAGAAAAGAAAAAAATAGGAAAGATGCTATTGGAGGTGGTGAGAGGGTGACAGCTTTTTTGTCACCAAGAGTTCATAGGACAAGCTCTCTCTAGACCCTAATCCCATATCACAGCACTTGGCTTCCAATCTCTTTTGTTCTTTGTCAAATGAATGAGGGATCTCTTTCTAGTTGCATCACAGATATCTGGTCCTTGTTCTATTTGAACAATATGACAAACTGTTCTCATGCTAAAAAATAACATGACAATGACAGCGTGGTTTTAAATTCATGATTATGGAATAATTTATGAAGCTAATGTCTGTTATTTACATTCAGAATTTAATTGATCAGCTCCACCTGGGTGACTCAGTCAGTTGAGTGTCAGACTCTTGATTTCAGTTCAGATCATGATCTTACGATCTTGGGATCGAGCTCCATGGTGGGCTTTGGGCTGATGGTATGGAACCTGCTTTAAATTCTCTCTTTCCCTCTGCCCTTGTCTCCCATTTGCTCTCTCTCTCTCTCTCTAAAATAAATAAAGACAGACAAAAATTGTTTTAATGATTTAATTGGTTAATCAGACATTTACCAGTTGAAGGAGATTTATTTCCATTTACAGGGCATATGAAAATAAATGGAAATAAATAAAATGACATCAATTTCTCCAAACGATTTCCCCATTCCCTCTCAAATAGCCCCAGTTTATTTTTTCTTTAAAAAAAATATACATTCTTTTCTTAAAAAAGTAATCAATCTTGAAAAACAATTTACATACAACAAAATACACTCATTTTAAGTATAAAGTTTAGCAAATTTTGACAAATATATTCTCTTGTGTAACCACTGACACAATTAAGATATAGAACGTTTTAATCACCCCAAAATTTCCTCAAGACTCTAGGCAATCAACTCCTTTCTGCTCCCGAGAAACTTCTCTATCCTTCACTCCAGAAGGCCTCTGATCTATTTTCTTTTACTTGAGTAGATTTGCCTTTTCTAGACTTTTTTTATTTTATTTTATTTTATTTTATTTTATTTTATTTTATTTATTTATTTTTTACAAATAGTTTATTGTGTAGACTTTTATATGCATGTAGAACCATATTGCATGTATGTAATCTTTTGTGATCGAGTTTAGTCATTTAGCATAATTTTTTGAGATAAATCTATATTACCTTTTAGGCCAAGTAATATTTCATTCTGTGGCTATGCCACACTTTGTATATTCTTTTCTCTGTTCATATACATTTGGATTGTTTCTAGGTTCCGACTATTATTGATAAAATTGCTATGACCTTTCCTGTAAAAATCTTTATGTAGGCATATTTTTCTTTTATTTTTTTATTGTTTATTTATTTTTGAGAGAGAGACAGAGAGACAGAGAGAGAGAAGTGTGAATGAGAGAGGGACAGAGAAAGGGAGGGAGACACAGAATCCAAAGCAGGCTACTGGCTCTGAGTTGTCAGCACAGAGCCCCATGCAGGAAAGAATATAAAATGGCTCCCTTGTTTCATAAAATTTCCTAGTGCTATCACTTTGTAGTCAAATTTTTCACCAACTCCTAACCCTGAAAATCACTGAAGCATTCATTCTCCATCACTATAGTCTTTTTGAGAACATACTAGAACCATCTACCATCCTTTTTGAGACTGGGCTTTTGTTACAGTAATATATGTGAGATTCATAGTTACGTAACAAAAGCTAGTTGTACATATCAATAGTTAGCTGCTTAAGTTTGTAATATTTTCTTTCACTTTTGATTTTAATTGTAAGGTTTCTTTCCATACACTTAAAAACATTTTAGGGGTGCCTTGGTGATTCAGTTGGCTAAATGTCTGACTCTGGATTTTGGCTCAGGTGGAGATCTTATGGTTTGTGAGATTAAACCCTGCATCAGGCTTGACACTGAGAGCCCAGGGCTCTCTCTCTCTCTCTCTCCCTGCCCCACCCCTATTAGTGTGGTTGCTCTTTCTCTCTCAAAATAAACATCTAAAAAATAGATATTAGTGAACTCTTCATTGTAAGATGAGCTTTTTGATAAAAATAATTATGGTAGAATGCAGAATTCTCATAAAACCCATACTCACTTTGCTCTATTGTAATATCTCCTATTTGTATGATATATTTACCACTATCAAGGGACCAATATTTCTATATTATCACTAATATAAAGTCCTTACATTATTCATACTTTCTTCATTTTTCCTAATGTCAATTCACGATACTACATCACATTTACTGATGTCAACTTAGCCTTTTCTTGGCTGTGACAGTTTTTCATATTCCCCTTATTTTTCAGGGTCTTGATAGTGTTGAAGATACTCGTCAGGCATTTTATACCATGTCTCTCAACTGGGATTTTTCTGAGGTTTTCCTCAGAATTAGAAAAAAGTTATGGGCTTTAGGAAGAAGATCACAAAAATAATATGCCATATTCATCACATAATATCACAGATACTTACTACCAACATGACATTTCACTGTTGATAGTAATATTGATCACCTAACTCATCTATTTTTTTTTTTATTGCTAAATAGCCTTCCATTGTATGGATACAGCACAGTTTGGCTACCCATTCACCTGTTGAAAGATTTAAGGTTGTTTAAAACTCTGGAGATTACGCAGAGTGTTACTATAAATAATATTTGTGTAAAGGTTTTGGTGAGAACAGAAATTTTCCTTTCTCTGGGGTGAATATCCAGTAGTAGGATTGTTGAGTCGTAAGGTTAGAGTAGATTTAGCTCTGGAAGAGTTAAAATGTTTTCCAAGTGTACATTTGGTGTTTCCACTAGTAATGAATGCGGGTTCATATCACTACCAACATTTGCTTTTTACAGTATTTCTTTAAAAATTTTTTAATGTTGTATTTATTTTTGAGAGAGACAGAGTGAGAGAGAGAGAGAGAGAGAGAGCAGGGGAGGGTTAGAGAGAGAGGGAGACACAGAATCCCAAGACAGCAAGACAGGCTCCAGGCTCTAAGCACAGAGCCTGACTCAGGGCTCAAACCCACAAACCATGAGGTCATGACCTGAGCCGAAGTTGGACCGTTTAACCAACTGAGCCACCCAGGTGCCGATACAGTAATTCTTTAAAGAATATTTTAGCCATTCAACCAGGTGTGTAGTGCTAACTTCTCTTGGTTTTAATTTGCATTTTCCAGATGGCAAATGATGTTGTAAAACTTTTCATGTGCTTTCTTGCCATCTGTAAATCTTTGGTGAGGTGTCTGTTTTAGTCATTTGCCCATTTCTTAAAGTTGGTTGTTCATTTTCATACTATTTTGAGAGTTTGTTACAAATTCTGGATGTAAGTCCTTTGTCATATATGTGGTTTCCCAAAAAAATCTATTGTTTTTTGTTTTTTTTTTATGGGTCATTCTTTTGGTGTCAGTGTCATGTCTAGGAACTCTTTATCAAGCCCTAGTTCTCAAAATGTTCTATTATAATATCTTCTAAAAGTTAGATTTACATTTAAATTTGCTATTCATTTTGAGTTATTTTTTGTGTAAGATTTAATTTCAAGGTTAATTTTTTTTTGGCCTGTGGGTATTGAATTTCTCTGAAACTATTGAAAAGACTATCTTTCTTCCATTAAATTGATTCTACATCTTTGTCAAATATCAGTTGCCCCTATCTGTGTGGTATTATTTCTAGGCTTTTTATTCTTTATTCTGTTCCACCGATTTGTGTGTTGATCCCTTTGCCAATACGACACCATATTGTTTATTATCGCTATACAGTAAGTTTTGAGATCTAGTAGAGTGATTTCTGTCTCTTAATTCTTCTGTTTCAAAATTCTTTTAGCTATTTTAATTCTTTTTCCACACAGGATTTATTTATTCATTATTTTAACAAAAAAATTAATAGGTGTACATGTAGGGAATCCACACAGATATGAAATTCTAGATACAATGGCCATATAGATGTTAGAGTAATCCTGTTTATATCTATAACATATCTGCTGGCATTTTGATAAGAACTGTGTTAAACTTTTATGTGAATATTCAGATCATTGAAAGTTTTACTTAGTTTAGGTTTTGAAAACATGAATACATCAGGTACCCATTTATTTAGATCTCTTTGATTTATTTTACTAATGTTTTATAGATTTAGTATGCAGATCCCATAAGTGTTTTGTTAGATTTGTAGGTATGTGTGTTATTATGATAGAGCTATAGTCCATATTATTTTTAAAAATCATTTCCAATTATTCATTATTAGTATATAGAAATATAACTGCCTTTTCTATTATTGTTAGCCTTGTATTTAGTGATTTTGATGAATCTTTTATTAGTTCCATAATTTTTTTTGGTAGATTCTTTGAGGTTTTCCATGTAGATAATCATGCCCATACAGATGGGAGAATTTCATTTCTTCCTTTCCAGTTTGTAGGTGCTTTATTTCTTCTTCTTGCCATATTACTGACTAGATCTAATAAAATGCTAGGAGGAGCTATACGAACGGATATCTTTGCCCTGTCATCTATCTTGTAAACAAATACATTATGTCTTTCACTGTTAATTCTGATTTTAGCTGTAGGGTTTTTCCCTAGATTTTTATCATATTGAGAAAGTTTTCTTCTATTTATTGCTTGCTACACGTTTTATCATAAATTGGTATTGAATTTTGTCAAATGCTTTTTCTGCACCCATTGATATAATTGTGTGGATTATAATTAATTACAATGATTTTAAATATTGACTACTGCATTCTGGGATAAGCTCCATTAAGCCATAATGTGTTGCTATTTTAATTGTTGGGTTTGATTTGGTAATAGGCTATTGAGGAATTTTTGTCTGTCTTCATAAGGAATATTTGTATGTAGTTTTCTTTATTTGCATTGTCTTCATCTGATTTTTAATTCAGAGTAATACTGGCCTCACTAAATTATTCTCTGCTCTTTTATTTTATTGAAGATATTGTACAAAACAGGATTTATTTGGTCTTTAAATGTTTGTTAGAATTCATCAGTGAAACACGTGGGCCTGAAGATTTCTTTACTGGAATGTTTTTTAACTGCAAATGTAATTCCATTTCACTGATAGTATAGGACTATTTAGGGTACCTATTTTATCTTGGGTCAGTTTGGTAGTTTGGGCTTTACAAGGAATTTTTCTATTTTATCTAAGTTTTGAGCTTATGTTCCTAGAGTTGTTCATAATATTCTTTTATTATTTGAATATTTACTGGGTCTTTAGTGATATATTTATTGTTATTGTTGTTGTTGTTGCTATTGTTGCTGTTGTTGTTGTTATTTTAGAAAGATAGAGAACATAAGTAGGAGGGAAGAGCAGAGGGAGAAAGAAAATCTTGAGCAGGCTCCACACTCAGAGACCAATGTGGGGCTTGACCCCATGACTATGGGATCATGACCTGAATGAAAATTAAAAGTCAGATACTCGACTGACTGAGCCACCTAGGAGCTCGTTAGTGATATATTTTTATTTTGCTGGAGACATACTTAAGAATACATTGTTGAGTAGACTTGTGTGCATTTAAATTTCTTAAAAAATTGCTAAACAGTTTTTCAAAGATGGTTATGCAATTTACATTTCCATCAAACTGTATAGAATTTCTACCTGTTTTAGTACCCTTAAACTAAAGGACAATGTTTTTGTTTTTATTTTTAATTTTAGCCAAATAGTTTCCAAACCATACTACTTTGCATTCTAACAAGCAATGTATCAATTTCACATCTCTCTCAATAATTGGTATTGTCAATGTTCTAAATTTTAGCCTCTCTATTATATGTGTATGATAGCATCTCACCATATTTTCAGTTTGAAATTTTCTGGAGAATATTAATGTTGACAATATTTTCTTTTGATTTTTGGTCATTCGATGTGTGTGTGTGTGTGTGTGCGGGTGCGCGCACGCTGCTGGTGTGAAATGTCTATTAAGTGTCTATCATCTTCAGATAATTACTTTGTTTTGTATTGTGGAGTTGTAAGTTTTCTTTTTTTACATATTCTAGATAGTACTTCAGCATTTTCATTGTAGATATTTTCTGTCAAACTGCTTTTTGATTTTCACAAGATTGTCTTTGTGAACAATTATTCTTCTGTCTACTCTTAGTGTCATAGAAACCAGAGCATCCCTTTGCCTGTGAAAATATTCTTCACTGTCCCATACATTCCACTGAAGGTAAGAATATTAATACAGTTTTAGTTTGCTTGGCTTTTATCCTCATACATTCTTGACCATTACTGATATTGCTATTATCTGGAATAATAATTTTACACTGGTACTAAAGTAAATACTTAACACTATCAATATTTATTTATATTTAACCTCACGTTTAATTGAGGTTGCCCATTGATGCTTTGTGAAACAGACTTTTTCATCCTAGACTCTCTTATTGTTTCTTTTTTCTTTCTTCTTTCTTCTTCCCTAAAGAACATTTTCTATTAATGTGTATAATAGGTTGACTCTTTTAGTTGTTGTATGACTAAAAACCTTTCTACTTTGTCTTAGCTTTTATATGGTTATGAAGCTAGAAAACCATTATGGATTTAAAGTAATTTCCCCTTTCACTGAGACTTATAAGGCCAAACTTAAAAACTCTCATTCTGTTGAACATGAACTGTAAAAACATTGTGGTCTGAAAAAAAAATCTGATGTTTATTGGTGAAATATTTTATTGTGTTAGTATTGGGGGGAAAATCCTTTTTCTTCTCTACTTTTCACCCCTTTTATTAATCCGATTGTCTCATTTTGGACCTATTCTTAGATGTATATTGGAACTTTTCAATATATCCTCCATATTTCTTAGCTTATATTTTATATTTTATATCTCTTTATATCTTTTTATATAATCTGCTCTGTGTGAGCAGATTTTCTTTGTTTTAATTTTTTAACATTTATTTATTTTTGAAAGACAGAGAGAAACGGAGCACAAGTAGGGAGAGGCAAAGAGAGAGGGAGACAGAATTTGAAACAGGCTTTGAGCTGTCAGCACAGAGCCTGATGTGGGGCTCGAACTCACAAACCATGAGATCATGACCTGAGCCAAAATCAGATGTTTAACTGACTGAGCCACAGGCTGCCCAATTCAGGGATATTTTCTTAGCTCCTTAGCAATATCCATTCTGCTATCTAGACCTCACATCATGGTAAAATTTTTATTGCAATAAGCATTTTGTTTCATAGGCATTTTTTCCAAAACTTTGTTTCATAGGCATTTTTTCCAAAACTTCTCGTTTTTTCATAATCACCTGTTCTTATTTCATGTGTATGTTTTTTAACAATTAGATAAACACAATCTTATCAGATTTCTCTGATGTTTTTGTTTCCTTGGTTGTGACTTTCACTTAATACCAAGGTGTTACCTAAGATCAAATGTGTGGTGATATTTCTGCCACATAAGAATTTTATGCCTGATGAGAACTGTATAAACTCTTCAGAAAATGTGGTATTGGGACCCTCTATGGTAATAGGGACTGAGTGCCTTCACTAGGTACCTGAGGCAGTTTTCATTGTTTCCCATAAGGTGGCCACAGCCTCAGATTATGACCACAGCCTTGACTTTCTACTTTGGTTTGGCTTTTGCTGATTCTTCTGTAACAATGTATCAGAGAATCAGTCCAGAGAGAATGGTGCTTCTTGATGTTCAGAAATTATTAGTTTATTTACTTATTTTCTGTAATATTGGAGTTTGTTGTGTATTAGGGTTAGAAACTGTTTTGAGGGGCGCCTGGGTGGCTTAGTCGGTTAAGCGTCCGACTTTCGCTTAGGTCATGATCTCGCGGTTCGTGGGTTCGAGCCCCGCGTCGGGCTCTGTGCTGACTGCCAGCTCAGAGCCTGGAGCCTGTTTCAGTCTGTGACTCCCTCTCTCTCTGACCCTCCCCTGCTCACGCTGTCTCTCTCTATCCTAGAAATAAATAAAAAAATATTAAAAAAAAAAGAAACTGTTTTGAATTTATATAAAGGAAAATGTAATCTACTAATTTCTTACAAGTAAAAGCCC
Source organism: Proteles cristata cristata (assembly GCA_017311185.1). Classification (NCBI taxonomy): domain Eukaryota; kingdom Metazoa; phylum Chordata; class Mammalia; order Carnivora; family Hyaenidae; genus Proteles; species Proteles cristata. The sequence continues at coordinate 54,394 of JAESUZ010004783.1, read as the reverse complement.
ACCATGTAAGGCAATTTCACCTTAACAATATATTGTTGATTTGTTTATTGAAGTAGAAAGTTAAGTGGTTTGTATTTTTATATGCTATTTTCCATAGTAAACTATGAACACTTTCAAGTCAGTGTCTACATATTAGAAACTGTTAGTATTCTAAATGATATTTATTCTCCCCTTCTTCTTTACTAACAGAATTCTAATTTATTTTGGAGCGGATGTGTGCCAGCTAGGTACAATTTCTACTTACTTTAGAGCTAGAAGTAGACATTGGACATAGTTCTGGCCACTTGGATAAAAACACAATTCACTGGGCATGGTTTCCAGAAAGGTTCTTTGTTGGGGGCTGAGTTAGTTGGCACGTGTACCTTTGTGCTTTGTCCCTCTTCTTGTCTGAAATGTGGCCATGATAACTACAGCTCTAGCATCCTTACTGCTTTCATACTAATGGGAGAAAGAGTTTACTACTATTGTGGCCATGAACTAAAATCACTCCCCTGTAGTATAATTTTGTCGACCAGGTCATATACTCACAGTTAAAATAAGGGAAAATGTCTAAAAATCCATCATTATAAGATGATTTACCTAAATTTAAGTTCCCGGAAAAATAACTGTTTGTGGAAATGCACCTCTCTTAACTGGCTAACTCTAAACAACATGTATCTCTGGACCTGGAACTAATTTCTTCCAAACTACACGGCTGATATATATTGGAGAAGCAGTAAAGTGGGTACTAAGAAGTTGTGCACAATATGGAATCTGTTGTCTTTATTTTCAGTTATCCCTCATACATGCAAATCCTTTCCTTTACAACTTTAAAAATAGTGTGCTTACAGATTATAAACTCACTCTGTAGGATGGTAATTTAACTATAAACTCACTCTGTAGGATGGTAATCTAACCTTCTTTTCATGTGACCTATTCCACATCTTCCTTTCTGATTCCTCTTATACACAGCGCTTTCCCACAAAGCTTCCCCTGGGCTCTTCTTTCTCCCACCAGGTTATCTGCCCTCCTATGTGCTTCTATCTCAACTTTACTCCCCCCTTTTCATTTGACTTGTCTCCCGTGATGGCAATTATCTATTATTTTTCTGATTGTCCCCACTAAAAGATCCATATTTTTGTTTCTAGACCATTTCTTATTCATCTTTGTATATTTAATTCCTAATTCAATATTTGGACTATATTAGATATTCAATAATTATTTGTTGAACTGTAAGTGATTCTATTGAGCCTACCTAGCTTACACCTTATTTGAGCTCTTATATTATTGGAATATCAGGAAAGGGAGTGGGGACTAGCTACAGCTGTTTAAATAACTTTAAAACGTTCTCTGTCTTTCTACCATTAAATAATTAGGATGTCACTATAAATATGTTATTGCTTCAAGCTTAGAATGACCATATAATATCTCATAAATCTAAAATATAGCTATATTCTGAAAAAAAGGAATGGACAATTTTGTGTTTAAAACGAATCAACTATCAAAATAACTCTGTGCTCAACTGCGCATGTGTGCCTCTGTCTCTCTCTCCCTCTCACACAACCTGCACACACACTCAGTGAAATGTCAGCATTTATTTCCTTGGAATGATTAGTGAGATTGTGATGATGCTACACAAATATAATTATGAGATAAAATAGCAGCATAGCTTGCCTAACTCCACTTATTTAAGTGTTTTCTCATTCTACCATTTCTCTTTTTAAGAAGTAGCTCCCATAATTATTTTATTAAAAAAAAAAAAGAACAGCAGTAATTAAGGACTGGCAATATTTCATTCTTAAGAATTTTAAATAAGAGGACAAACGCGCTCAAAACTCAAAATATTATTTTTCTGAAAAGAAGAGCATTTTATTTTCTAATTAGAAGTCATGAATTTAAATGAATGTGAAAACATTCAATTTAGAAAGATACGAGCATAATGATGAACTAACTTCTATTTAAGAAAAAAGAGGGGAAAAAAATGTGGCTACAGACACAGCATATACCCAGTTGATTTTTAAACAGAAACAACAGCCATAAATGTATGTTTCGAATTCTGTCTCTACATCTCTCTGTCTGGCTGCAAATAATGTTCAGGTTAAATGAAAATGTTCCCAATTGAAGTGCACCGCTATCTATTCCACCCTTTATCAGCGTCACATGTACAGTTCTAAGGTAAACACGGAATTGTACACTTGGAAATTTTGATTTTGAATCTTGACAGCACATTTCCAAAGGTATCACGTCTTAATCAAATTTAAAAATAAAACATCCCAGTGCTGAGCTTGGTTGCAAACCGAAAATTATATAACATACATGTTTTTATGCTTTGTCAATTACATTTGAAATAGGGGACTGTTTGTTTCAGCCCTTCTAAAAATGAGACGAGGATGGGAAAACAACCTATTTCCTTATTAGGTTCAGAAGTCAAAGGACTCAGCCAGGAGCCGCAGGCTTCAAGAGCATAGAAGATTAAGACATATATTGGATTCATGATGGAGGGCAGAAAGTTCATTTTCAAAATAAAACAGAATTTTATTCATATTCCTTTTAAAATTCAGATTGCCATTTGCCAGCTGACCTGTGACATGGCAGCAGTGTATTACATTTTCAATGAGCAGTCTGTCTGGAGCTGCAAGTGGCAGAAACTGCTTCCTGGTTTCTAAGGTTTGTATTTTTCTAACTAAGATATTGTTGTCAGAATTTTAGGTGGTACGAACAGGGGCAAGGAAACATATTTATTTTTAATAAGGAAGAGATGTAGAATAGTATAGTCATCCGCATTATGCATGGAATAATCCGGTAAAAAAAATATAAAGTCACAACAGCTCAGGTAAAATGTGTGTAGGGGACCATCAAAGATGGGGAAGCCAGCATCTCCATGAGAAATAAGGGCAGGCCAAAAAATGCATCTTTTTTTAAAGAAATAAATACATGTGAATGCCTTTTTAAACAAGTTTTGGTAGAGTGCAAGTCAAGCCAAGGTTTTCTATAGTCAGGGACTAGATTTATCCAGTTCACCATCTGTCAAAATCATATTATAGATGACACATATGCATAGATACAAGACCACTGATTTTCATATATATTAAAACCTGAAACTACTGCAGGATATGAAAACCTACAAACTGTTAAGCCAAAAGGCTTACATCTAGAACTTTTTTTTTCCCTGCACATTGTTTTAATTCTATTTCCTTCTTCGCCTGCATTCAGGAGAAATGGACGTACAGCCAATGGAAATCCTAAAAATGAAATTTCATTTGAAAAATAGCAACAGAGAAACTTTTACAAAAAATGAAAATAAGAGACCGGAAGTACCCTTCCTTTATTTTTGGAGGCGCTCTCGTGGGCGGGGTCTATTTTAAAATGCAGGAAAGCAGCTTTAAGATGAGAATGAGAGCAATTTTTAATGTCAAATAGAAAATGGTGATGTTTGTAAACACAGAAAAGTAGCAGTAATGATAAGGTATGTGACTCGTTGAGTTAACTTGAACCAGGACACCGCTGATCATGTTTTACCCTTGAGAATAGTTTCCTGATTAAGAATTACTGGTGTGTTATTTTTGATAACCTCTCAAAAGAGAAACAGAGGGAGACCGACACAGCAATTTTAACTATTTAGTTTGGGACTATCCTTTTCAAGTGGAATCCGATAGAGGAAGGTAGTACCCTTCACCTCATATTTACTTTGAACAAATCATGTTTATAGATTTTTCTCACATTTAGTAAGAATAATATGTTTACCAAGTAAGGACTGGCTTTAATCCATCTGCTGCAATTAAATAAATGACTGCTGTATAAGGAGAGTTCTGAAAGCTGTCTTTTTTCCCTACAGATGATATTGTGAAATCATATCCTGCCATGATATATTTCTGGAAAAAAAAAACTCCTATTGAACTATGTTATCTTTTCTTATCAATAATAACACAAACTTCCATATTGTACAAATTAAGGTCAATACTCATTTTTTATTAAATAAATATTTTCAGATAAAACCCTTGATAATTTATTGTGTTTTTAAGAAATGACCGAAGAAGTTAATTGAATGACAATGGATTTCACTTGAAGAATAGCTATTCCGAAAGCAGATCATTCTTATTATTTAAAAATCATGTGAGGAAAAGGAAAGAAAACTGGATATCCTTCTTAGACTTTTCCCAAATTTGTTTGCATACTTTATCACTGCAGTTTAATTTCTATAAATCTCCAAATTATGACCCACACGGTATCAAAATCCACCTAACTTCTTTTCTTTTAAATTTTTTAACATTTTATTTTATTTTTTGAGAGACAGAAAGAGATAGAAGGCTAGCAAGAGAAGGGCAGAAAAAGAGGGAGACGCTGAATCCAAATTGGGCTCCAGACTCTTAGCTGTCAGCACAAAACCTGATGTGGGGCTCAAATTCACAAAAGTGAGATCATAACCTGAGCCGAAGTTATACTCAGCCGACTAAGACAGATGTCCCCAAACCCATCCAACTTCTTAATGATCACTCTACAAATAAAAAGTCTTATTTTTTTTTGTAGTTTACAAATTTAAATTAGATAAACACACTGTCTTTCGATGAAATGTTTTCATGTCACTGATTTTATTTATTTTTTAAATGCTTTTTTAAATTTATTTCTAGGAGAGAGAGAGAGAGAGAGAGAGCAGGGGAGGGTCAGAGAGAGAGGGAGTCACAGACTGAAACAGGCTCCTGGCTCTGAGCTGGCAGTCAGCATAGAGCCCGACGCGGGGCTCGAACCCACGAACCGCGAGATCAGGACCTAAGCGAGAGTCGGACGCTTAACCGACTAAGCCAATCAGGCGCCCTGACGTGCCACTGATTTTAAATATTTGGCTGTTTTGTGTAGTTTTGTATTCAATGGGAAAACTGGAGAAATTATGCTATTATAAGCTTTGCTTCTTTTAATTGCTAAAACACACATTTCATGTATGTATGTATGTATGTATGTATGTATGTATGTATGTATGTATTTCTGAAAGAGAAAGAGTGAGAAGGGGAGGGTCAGAGAGAAAGAGAGACACAGAATCCGAAACAGGCTCCAGGCTCCAGGCTCTGAGCTAGCTGTCAGCCCAGAGCCCGACATGGGGCTGGAACCCAGAGCTGTGAGATCACGACCTGAGCCGAAATCTGACGCTTAACAGACTGAGCCACCCAGGTGCCCCAAAAACACACATTTCAAATGCACACAATTTCCATAATATTCCAAATAAAAGAAAAATCTTTTCATTTTCCTAGAAGAAGAAAGGAGGAAAGGAAGGAAGGAAAAAAGAAAAGAGAGAGAGAGAGAGAGAATCTTTAAATGTATTCTAAATGCAGTAAACTACTTTGTGATACTTTGATTTGCATGTGCCATATGTCAAATCATACACTCCTCTTCCTCCAAACACACACCACCAATACTACCAAAAGCCTGCAAATCCTGATATTCTGGCTTTGTCTATGCCATATAATACTCCAGTCTCCCTGGAGGTAGTGCTATAGAACAAATTTCATTACATAGCATGGAAAATCACTGTCAAAAGTGATTAAATTAGTTATCTTTTAGGTATAATGTGCTTGGTATATGTCACTGAGAATATTTTCCAGGGGCTCACACAATACCAAACAAAATTTTGAGTTTCTTCCTTCTGACTAGCAATAAATTGACATATTTTAAATGATTAAAAAAAGTTGCAAGTCAATAACTTAATCAGTTGAACCCCAAAGAGAAAATAGGTACCAAATGTAGCAATGCAATGGGATGAGATTACTTTTTCGCTGAGCTAATTCTCCCAGAATCCACCGTTCATCTCATCACTCCTTATAAAATACAGAATCCTTAATTGGTCTCTGCTTCTCCAACATGTTTTTAATGAAAACGCAGCACATAACTCTTAGTTTGTTGGCTGCCAGAGCCCAATTTACAAAAGTGGGAGTGCGAGATAAGAAAAGTACATCTGCAGAGCAGGCGGCGCAATGAATCACACGATGCCAGAGTTGAGTAGAATATAATTGAGTCCAACATCTCTGAGCACTTTCACCATAATTAATGATAATCTGTAACAGAGGAATCTGAGATTCCAGTTCAGAGAACTGTTTAATTAGGCCAAGTAATGAAAGCAGAAGCAGTACAAGAATATGGCCTGTCTCATGATTAATGATTCATGCTACTGAACACAAAAGTGCCGCACCGTTAACTCTAACGGATGCTGCATCTCTGTGGCATTTACAAAATAGTGAAATGCATGCATTTTTGTATTTTAAAGATGTAACTGGCAGTATCCTTTCCTGAGCTATTTACATGATAAATATGGTTCCAAAGGTAACTGTCTTCTTCACAGATTCTTTGCTCTGGGGTAGTTTAAGATAAATATGGTATCTGCCTTTACATCAGTATTAAGGTAAGTGCTGTTCCAACAGAAGATAATTAACACTTTCACTTTCCAAGTTAGGAAAACATTATTTTCAATATACTCTTTCTTGTTTTAAAAATATACGTCTTATTGACCAAAACATGCATATACATACATATATATATGTATGTATGTATGTATATACCTCTCTCATTAACAACTCAATATAGAAAAAATAGGTTAAAGATCAAATCAAATGTACAGAAAAAATAAAACAGGTTTGACAGTTATGGGGGAGGGAGAGCATAAAATATGTATAGTAATTTGACATTGGGATGGTCCTGCAAGGGTGGGGGACAAGACGAAAGAAAGAATGGTTTGTCTGAGGCCTTAACTTGCAAGCCAGCAAATTACATGGGCTTTATGTCTGTCATTATTTACCATTTTTTAAGTAAAATAGGAAATAGCACTTACCAAAAGCATTGTAGAATTGTACTGTACATACGCAAGGACTATGATAAGACAGGCCCCATAACAAAACATATGAACTCTATCCTCAACCAAATTCTGTGTCTTTATGTGTCTGCTGCACTAACATCCAGGATTCAGCACCCACTGAGAATCAGACTAATTCAGAAGACATCTTATCTGTGATATGGATTCAAAGAAAAGAATTCTCGATTCTCTTCACCTTTTACCCTGCCTTCCAATATGTGAGGACACATAGTCACAACAATGCAACTCATGCTTGAAAACCAGATATTTCCTGGATATGTGATCTCATAGTCAATGTAGTTTCAGGGTTGCCAAGAAGTTTGGATCCTTGTAAACTACAAACACCTAGTAGAGATGTGAAATTTCAATGATTGTCTTCCAGTAGGCCAAAAAGAAAATTCCCCGTGTTTATATATTTTTCATTCAACACAGAAAAGTATTATCCAGGAATATTTTGCAGAAAATTAATGGACATATCCACTGTAAATGGAACAATTTTTTAAGAGGAATTAGAGAACCATACTTTATTCCAAAATTTTGAACATATATATTAAAATTTTTGTTTAAGTCATAAGGCACAAACTTAAAAAAAAGTCAAAAAAAATTCTCTTAGTTTCCTATGCAATTATCTGAGTGGACTTTATATATACATGGAAGAGTCGATTTTGTACTATAATCATAAATGACATATGTATCACGTACAAGAAATAATAATTTTCTTTCAAACAAAATAACCTATTTCATAAAATGCCTTGAAAAAAGTAGAACATATTCTTTAGCTAGTTTGATAAATTTTACATATTCAAATTATTTGCAAATCGTACTATTATTGGCTGCATGAATTACAGAAGAGAAAAAGAGAAAACATGTGCCTCATGATATATGAGGTTCTCAAAGGAAGAAACCACCTTACCAATTATTTTACAATGCATAAAAGTAGCTAACATTTTTAAAGCAATTTCTATATGCCAAGAACTGGGCTTCACAATTTAATACATTACCTTCTGTATTCTTTACAACAAACAACCTAATGAAATAGTTACTATAATTATCCAAATGCTACACATGAGAAGATGAGAAGTTAAAGATAATTCAGCTAAGATTAGTTCATCAGCACATCACAGAAAAAATAACATATCAATGCCTTAACAAAATTACAGATGTATTTCACATATAAAAAAAGAGCAGAGCTGCCATGGAGAGTCTAAAGTGTCATCAGGAAATCAGAATTCTCTCTCCCTTGTCTTATTCAGCAGATTATCATGTGATCAAAGATAGCAGGTAGAGTTCTAGCCATTACACTGATATTTCAACCAGGAGGAAAAGTGAGGAATGAGAAAGAGATTTGCCTCATCTTCTTAATGAGCCTTCCAGTAAGTACTACACTACTTTTCTCCTTAAATCATATGTGCCAGGGAGTGTCTGGGTGGCTCAGGTGGTTAAGCATCTAACTTCGGCCCAGGACATGATCTTGCAGTTCATGAGTTTGAGCCCTGCATCAGACTCTGTGCTGACAGCTCAGAGCCTGAAGCTTGCTTTGAATCTGTGTCTCCCTCTCTCTGCCCCTCCCCTACTAATGCTCTCTCTTTCTCTCTCTCTCTCAAAAATAAATACACAATAAAAATGTTTTTTTTTTTAAATCATATATGCCAGAACCTTTCCACATGGCCTTATATGACTACAATATAGGCTGAGTAACATAGGCTTTAATCTTGGTAGCAATTAGTTAATCTTACAATTAGGTTTTGCATCATTAGGAAGACTGGAAAAATAAACCTGATTGTCAGCTGGCATTCTCTGGCACAGAGAGATTTAGTGACTTATTTCCTTATCTCGCAGCTGTTCAATGGTTGAGCCTAAATTTGAAGACAGGTGTGTCTGAATCAAATTCTGTTTTCTTAGCTATCATGATATATACCTGGAGACATGAACATAGTAACTTCTCAATACATACCAGTTGATTTTTACAAATTTTAACCAAATTATAAGTGACAGAAAATTATATTATTTTATTTTAGCTTACACTAGAAACCTGAGAATTTTAATAAAAGTAAAATATAGTCTGTCTGGCCCTCCAAATTACCATATGGGAAAGATAAAAGGTAAATACGAGGCATAGACAGCTTGGCATTAGCTGAGAGCAATATATTTCTGTTTTTAAATCCAAAATCTACATGGAAATCTTTTTAATAAATGGACTAACAAACATTCTGCAAGTTTTGAAACTATGTTCTTAATTATACACGTGGAGACAATGACCACTTAATAAGTACACACTTAGTGATAAAAATTTCCACTTAGTGATAAAGATTTTCATATGTAATTAGGTATGAAATATATCACAATATCAGAGAATTTAAATGTGAAAAATATGCATGTTAGAAGAAATATTACAGTGTACCCATCAAAGTGAAGAACCCAATACATGTATTAAAATAGGTCCAGCTGATGGATTAAAATAGATCCAAATTCAGAGATAATAAGTGAATTGTGTAACAGAGTTGAGGAAATAAAACAGAAATTCAGACAAAAATGTTAGAAAACATAAGCGATTAAGAGCTTGAAGAGTAGAATGAGGAAATCCACTATATATTTCCTAAGATTTATAAAAAGAGACCATGGGAAATTGGGAACAAGATACACTGAAAGAAATAATGGCTGTGAGTTTCCCTATCTGTAAACAAATGGGCAAAAAGATGAATCCTCAGGTTCAAAAAACTCACTGAGCTCTGAGATGCACAAGTTAAATTCAGTAAACAAACAAACAAACCCCCTAGATTCATCATAATAGAATTTCTAATTTTAAAGGCGAAGAAAAAAACTTAAAAAAAGAAGAAAAGATAAACTACCTAAAAGTAAATAATAATTTGGATCGTAATGAATGTCTTCTTGCAGCAACAAATACCAAGGGTCAGGAAAACAGTATCATTAAAATTATCAGTGAAAACAACTCTTAGCTTAGACCTCTATATCTAAACTGTCAACTGCCAATGCCATGCAAATGAGTACTGAAAGGTTTTATCAGTTACATATAATTGATTAAAAGTGAAAATACTAAGGTATACTTCAGACAGAAGAAAATTAAAACTAAAGGAAAAAATAAGATTCAAAAAACAATACAGAAGAAAGAAGTCAACAAATAAATTGGTTAATGTAAGAAGGATGACATTTCCTACAAATTAATTCTGTTTTCTCTTTAGGGTAGAGAAAACTGAATAAGGGTGTTGCTTTCCCTTAATGAGAAGGAAATGCCAGTTAATCTTCAAAACCACAACTTTTGTTGAACCTACTAGGATACTGAGATCTCAAGGCCACCTCATTGTAGGAAATCTAACAAAAGAGAGATACCTTCATGAAGAGATAGGACGGAAACAGAGGCTCCTCTGTGGGTGCCAATATCAGAGGAGGCTTTGCTTTAAGTGGGAAAAAGAATTCACCTAAAATTTCTAATGAATGGATACAGGATAAAGGTAGGAGAGCATGAGATTATAGTTATAGAATCCCTGCTTGCTGTAGACCCGAGTGGAGTTCACATTCACTGGTGGGCTCTTCTCCAAAGACCTCTTGGGTGCACAAGAGAAAAATGGGAACAGGGCAGCAGGTGGGGGAAAACTACCTTAAGAATTTCAGGTCTGTAGGAAGGGAGAGTCTGATCCTGCAGGAGAAGGCACAGAGCCCTTCTCAGTCCTCTTTCCTCTAGGAGACAAGCCATTAACTGGTGAGGAACTCGTCTCAAACCTGGTCAGTCGCATGACCAAGTTGAAGACGTACAGTGGCCAGGAAGAAAGGAAAATAAAAAATCCCTCTTTCTTGGAAAAACAGAATGAGATTGCCCTGGGTGTAAACAATTAGATGTCTTCTGGCCCTGCACCACGGTGGCACAGCTCTACCTGGGACTGGCACCGATCAGGCCAGCAGACACCTACAGCCCTGACTCCCAAGCACGTGGTTAGGTAGCCCTGATTCGTAAGCTGCACTGGTCTCCTGATAGAGGGGCAGGACCAAGGAGAGAACCGTCTCTGAGATGCAAGTTACAGAGAGAAGATCTCAGAGTTCCTACCAAGAATAGAGCAGCAATACTGAGGAACAACCCTCTAGCAAGCAATCCACAGTCTAAGCACATGATGATACCAGAGAGAGAGGAAGCAGTTCTGTGGCCGGTCTAAGAATTTAAATTGACAAAGGACAGATTCACAGGACAAAGCAACTTATTTTAATTGTGTGCATATGGGAATTTCACAAAAGTACGAGACTCAAAAGGCACCCACACTAGTCAGACTTCTGTACCATTCTGAACTAAGGAAAAAGGTTCTGATATTAATTCACTGGAAGGTGAGAGAAAGAAATATTTGGTAAACAAGGGTTGCTCTGTGATGCAGTTGATTTCTTAAGTAAAAGTGATCTCTGGTAAGAGCTCTCTTCCCAGGACAGACCCCCCACTTAATGTAAATTTCTTCATATTGTGGATTTGCCCCACAAATGATGACATTTATACTGCATTATACATTATTACAAAATATTTAAGAATGTCTTTTAGACATCAGGACTACAATACCATACAGAAACATGGATCTAGCCAAAGAAATGAAGATTTCCTGATATTTGGGGAAATTAAGATATTTTACCTTATTGCTTATTTATCTAAAACAAAAAAAGATCTATTGTGAATATATTAGGAATGTATACACTTTATATAGAATTATCAAAAATACTCAGTGACATTAAAAGTGGGTCTAAAAAGAATGGAGAAAGTAAACAGAAAAAATAAGAAGCTGATAGATTCAAATCCAGTCATAATATTAAATGAGATGTAAATAATATAAAAAACAGATTAAAAGAAAGAGATTGTTAGATTGTTAGATGAAGGGAAGGTCAAGATATAATAATATATTGTGTTCAAGAAGGACACTTTAAATACAGAAATATAAAGAGGCTACAAATGAAAGGATAAAAAGATTTATTACACAAACATTTATTTAAAACAACTTGGAGTGATTATTTTAAGAACAGATAAAGCATACTTCAAAGTGAAATTTATTATCTGGGATAAAGAGAGATATTCCATGATGATAAAAGGGGTCAATTCAGCAAGAAGGCGGAAAAATCCTAAGTGTGAATATATTGCCTGACAATGAATCAAAACATATAAACAAAAATTGATAGAAATGAAGGGTGAAATTGACAGAAAATTCCAAAATTATGATTGAAGATACTAGTACTTCTTTCCCAATAATAAATAGAAAAGTAGACAGAAAATCAGAAAGGACATAAAAGACCCCAAAAAACAGTATAAATCAAATTGGTGTAAATGTTGATTATAGAGAATTAGCAAGATTCATGTTCTTTTCAGAAGCATGTGAAATATTCACCAAGGTAGTGATATGCTAAACAATAAACTAAACTTCAAAGAAATCAATGTAAATTGAATTATCAAGTCTATTCTTAATAAAAAAGGAATTAAAGTAGAAGTCATTAACAGAAAGATATTGGGATTCAAACAACAACATGGTTCAGAAAGCAGTCATCAGGGAATGTAGAAATATTTTTAATTGAATGAAAGTTAAAATAAATTTCAAAATTTAAGGGAGACTGCTAAAGCAGTGTTTAGAATGAAAATTCAGTAAGCTGAACATAATAACTATAATACATATAGCATATGTTCTATAAGATATATAATAGAGTGTGTTATAATTCATTGTATAATAATAATTATGCAATAATCATGTAAAAAACATACAATTATATAATTAGTATATATAAAGTCATACTATGAATTATAAAAAGATTTCAATCAGCAGTCTAACATTCCACCTTAAGAAACTAGAAACAAATATGAAACACAAAGCAAAGCCAAAGGAAATAATTAAGATATGATTATTTATGAATAAAACTGAAAACAACAATTCAACATAAAATATAAAACCAAAAGCTCGTTCTTTGAATAGATGAATAAAATTGATTAACTAGCTAACATTAACTTAGCACAGAGACATTGACAAAGAGCAAGACACAGAGACAGGTAGACAGAGGAGGTGTCAAATTAATTAACTGGGACATCCTTACAAGGCTAAAGGATAATAAAAAGATAATGAGGGCATATTATGAGCAACTTTAAGCTTATCAATTCAGCAATTTTGAGGGAATGGAGAAAATCCTAAAAATCTCAAATAATCAAATTTTACTCTAGAAAAAATCCATAACCCGAACTGTTCTGTGACTTGTGGATTCGAATTTGTAGTGAAAAGTCTTCCAACAAAGGAAAAGTCGGCACAGCATGGCCTGACTGTTCATTTCTACCAAACATTTAAAAAAGAAATAATACCAATCTCTTGAAAAATAGAAAAGAAGTGAACATTTTCTACTTATTTTATGAGGCCAGCATAATTTTGCTATCAAACCAAGGAAAACATAAGAAGAACACAAAATTGCCGACCAATATTTCCTAAGAACACACATACAAAGTCTCTTGACAATCTGTGAGGAAATGAATCTAGCAATATATAAAAAGAAAAATAAATCGTGAAAAGTGGAGTTTATCCTGAAAATCCTAAACTGTGTAAACATCAGTAAACCAATCAATTGTAAGTCACAATATCCATGGTATATAAGGGAACATCCTTATCTATACAAAGTGTCTCTCCAGAACAACTACAGTTAACATTGTATTTGATCGTGAAAATACTGTTTTGTTTTGTTTTTGTTCCCCACACCGTGGAATAAAGGATATCATTTCTTACCATGACTTTTGAACATCATACTGGGAATTCAGAAAATCAGAAAAATAAATACAATTCATATAGATTGGAGAGCAAGAAATAAAATCATCTTAGCCTTTAGATTGATAGGATTGTCTTTCTAGAAACTACCAGAGAATCTACAAAAAACAAAAATTAATAATTGAATTAAGCAAGGTCACAGGATACAATGACAATATACAGAAATCAATTGCATTACAATATACAAATAGTAAAAAATAGGAAATTCAACTAAAATTGGAAAAAGTACCATTTATAATAGCACCAAAAAAATGAAACACAGATATGAACCTAAAATGTATTTTTAAAAAAACCCTCAATATTGTTATGTTGATTCTGAAATTGATAGCAATATGGTGCCCTCTATTCGACTAAAAGCTTTTTGAAGTCAAGGGTAATGTCTAATTGAATTCTATCACTTTGTGCATATAAACTCTTCAGAAAACTTCTTGAGTTAATTTAGGAATGCAGGAACATATTTAGTGCTAAGAAGGCATTTATAATATTAAATCACTAATATAGTGAATCTCATGATTATATACTCCTTTTTTCATAGACATTTCTTTTATTTTTTAGTATGGTGAAATCATAAATGTGAAGAAAGATACAATGTGTAGGTTTAGTAATTTTTCTTACATTCATGATTAAAATGTAATTAATCAGGGAAAAACAGTATAATGAATAAGATAGAGAACACAAATTATAAATGACTGTAGAATTCAATTAATATTTCTAAGATTTTAGATTTTTTTCAACAGTGTAACATAATTAACACCTATGGAGTAATAGCAATTTTCATGTCAAGCTAGTATAAATTTTTCTGTACCTATCTTCAAAATATGATATATTCTTTTTTTTTTTTTTAATTTTTTTAAATTTATTTCTAGGAGAGAGAGAGAGAGACAGCGTGAGCAGGGGAGGGTCAGAGAGAGAGGGAGTCACAGACTGAAACAGGCTCCAGGCTCTGAGCTGGCAGTCAGCACAGAGCCCGACGCGGGGCTCGAACCCACGAACCGCGAGATCATGACCTAAGCGAAAGTCGGACGCTTAACCGACTAAGCCACCCAGGCGCCCGTATGATATATTCTTTTATGTTTATGTTTTTAAAGTGGAGAGAGAGAATTAATCAATAAATGATATAATGATGGATATTCATAAGGACTATGAAGAGAAGAAAGTCAGGACAAGAAGAGAGTAAAATAATGCAGGTATATTTAAGATGCATATTCTGAGAAGATTTCCCTGAGGACATCACATTTGTGAATAGATTCGTGCACAAGAGGGCATTCATGAAGAAAGTATCAGAAGTTAGTTTGGAGAAGTAGGCAAGGGCTGACCCAGGAGAAACTCGCAGACCATGGAATGATGAGAAGCTAATTCAGGTTTCGAGCATTAGTGCGGTACACTGTGAGCTCTTCAAAATATATCCACCAAGTTCCAATCACTTACACAGCTGACATTCTTGTCCAGGCCGTCATGAAATCTTGCCTAAATTCTGGAAAAGAGCCTCAGAACTAATTTCTTTACTTGTACCTTTGTTCCTGTAAGGTTGATCCACAACACAAAAACCAGTGGTCCTTACAAAATGTTAAGGGAGACAATATCACTGTGCTTAAAGCCATCCAATGCCTTCTTAGAGTAAAGCCTCAAGTCTTTCAGTGGCTCACAAGGTCCTGAATGAGTGATCCCGGTCTAGCCCTCACTTCATCTCCTGCAGGGATCCTGCTGACTTTTGGTCCCCCAACTCACAAATGCATCTTGCCTCAGGCCTCTGTGTATGCTTTTCTCTCGACCTCCCAGCCTCTGATGAAGTTCCCTGAGAAATGCATGACTTACACTCACAGGTTCTCTGGGCTGTTTGGATGCCATTGACCTCTGGGTCCTTCCCTGATTGTGCTCTATAAATAACAACCCCCCCACCCGCATGCAGCTTTCTTTCTTCCTTTCCCTACATTTCCTTTTCTTCACAACATAATCCCACAAATTCTCTTCTTTCTTCTAAATACATCTACTTTAGAAATGCTTATTAAACTCTGAGGATGTGTGAGTTCCTGTGCTTTTTCTTGAAATTAGGAGAAAAGATTAGGAGTATTGCCCTGCTTCTAACACAGGGCCTTATATAGAGTATGATCTGAACTTAGCACTTTCTTATGAAAGTCTTGTTTAAGAAGGGGAAAAAAAAGATGTTAAAGAAAGTTCTAAACTAAAACAGAAAACTGAAATAAAGGTTTATTTTTTACATGGTATTGATATGTCTTTTTTTTTTTAAAGAAATTTACCTCAAAATTACTTTTGAAAAAGAACAGCCAGTGCAGCTGAATCTTCTAAAAACAAGATTTCAAGTATCAAAGAGGCATTGTCATATAGCAGAATGCCACTTGAATTCATATTTTACTCTGGGAGAATTAACAGGTACCAAGGCTTCAACACACACATTAGATCACTGGTGTCTTTAACTTCGTCAACAAATACAAATGCAATTAACAAAAAATTTCTCTTTCTTCCTCATATCTGCCTGAGCATTCTCTAACGCAAAGGTCATTTTCAATATACTCATTTATTTTTCCAACTTGAGAAAAAAATGTTTTTAATGATCTTGACAGTATAGGGAGTAATGTAATTTTTTCACTTGTGGGTGATATCTGTTGAGTTCTACTATGTATATATAAAAATGTGCCTTTTCATAAATTCATTTCCCACCCATTGACTCCCTATTTATAGCAATCAGCATCATTATCTCATTCATTGATTAGTACATGCTTAAAATTTTAGCAGTTTTCTTTCTCTAGAACATGCACATTTATGATTTTGAATATTCAGACTTTCTTTCCACCATGAAAGAAAAATTTCATTATATTTCCCTATGGTTATTGTTTTCAGTAAGAAACTCTTGGTTTTGACTGTTTATTTTCTTATCTGTCATCTTATCAGACTCTCCTAATCAATGAAATAGTTGTTCACTTGATTTGTAAGGACACAAGTCTAAACCAAACTGACTCCATGACAGGCTTTAAGTTTCCCCTCTAAACTAGAAGGCCTAAGTTTCAGCTTCCCCGAAACTATCAGGCAGTTACACATTGCCCAAGGCAGGAGAAACCACCCTTGCAACACCCAATCAGGAAAGGCCAGCGACCACCCTCCACATTACTGAGGGAGAGACCTATAGATAGAAACTATAGACAGGACCCTGTTACCTAATGTTAAAGTTAACCCGGTAGTCGCGAACAAGACCCTAGGCTCGCTCTGTGATTGGTTGAATTTAAAGGTACTCTAAATGTTGTAATTGGATCCCGCCAAAAGTAATGAATACTCTAGACAATGTGTATGGTTAAACCTGCTGTCAATAATGTTGAATAATTGTGATTGGATCACTGTTCCCCTGCCACAACTTCTGTAACTCCCCCATCACAAACCCCATTAAAAACCCTACTCTGCCTTTGCTTGGGGCTCTCAGCACGGATCCACTGCGTTGGTGAGGTCTGGCAGCCTGAGCTTAAGCCCGAATAAACGCCCTTTGCTTTTGCGTACGTGACTCAGACTCCTTGGTGGTCTTGGGATTTGGGGGAGATCGCGATCTGGGCATAACAGATTTACTTTGCTTTGCTAAAATAAGAATTGTATTATAATAAATAACGAAATCCTTTCCCATATTCTAACGCTTTCCTTTTTCTTTGATGCATTGGTTAGATATTAAACAAATATGTGAATATAAAGATTATGAATTAAATAGGAATTTCACTTACATTTTACCATTATAGGAAATGTTGTCTGATATAAGCAAATAATAATACTGACCTATTGTGCCAAGTGTTAGAAAACTCATGACTAAAAAAAATCGAGTACCTAGAACTTAAATTTGACGAGTTATAGCTTTATAGAATAACAGCATTTTTGTATAATTAGAAGTGCGTTTCAAATATTTCTGATAACATTCTTGCATATGCTGAGGAGTATTTTTCTCCCTTTTGAACTGTTGATGTGAAAGATCATATAGTTATAAAAATGTTGCATTATTTTTACATTTTTAAAAAATAGCACTCTTGGTGAATTTACCATTCTTTGACCCTCTATTTGATTATTTTTTCTAAATTTATGATTATTTTGAGCCATACTGCAGGGTTCATAGTTTAAGTCTTAGAAAAATCTGAATTCATACCCCATTGACATGTTAGTTTAAGCTTGTAATCTTAGGCAGTTAGTTCAGACTAGCTCAGCCTTAGTACTTTTTGTGTAATGTGGAGATGATAAAATAAACTTACTCTTTCAGATGGTGGAGAGTGTTAAATGGTATAATGTATGGAAAGTACTTCTCATAAAAGCTAGAATGCTCAATAAACATATGGTTATAAGTATTACATGTCAGTCCTGTCTTTCTCTTTTTTTCTGACCAGGTTTTTTATATCAAGGCCATGAAAGCATCTTAATTAATTCATATTACATAGCCTTTTTCCTAGTCTATGGAATATGTATGACTTAAATGACATAAAGAATATTTTATCCCTTAAAATTCAGTCATAAATCACCTCACAAAAACATCTAAAATTGGTATAATTTCTGAACATAATTATTTACAAATTCATATATCTTTGAATTTCTTATAAAGCAATTTAAGTACTCATTCTCTCAGATTAATTTTGATAGTTTATATTTTCTCAACTTTATTAATTCCTTAGAACTTGCTACATTTATTAGCATGTAGTTATAAGATAATTATTTAAAATCACTTTCATATATAGTTATCTTTTTTACATGCCTAAGTCACATGCTGGTGAATATTTTTGTTATTGGTTTTTTTCTTAATGATATTGATCCATATACCATATCTATGTGTTGGGTACATTTATGTTCATAATATTTTTTGTTCTTTTATCTGACTTGATAGTTTCATTTTTCCATAACTAATTTCTCCTTCCTATTGTTGTGTTTTTTTGTTTTGTTTTGTTTTTACCTAGCTTTATGAATTGAATGCTTTATGGATTATTTTCAAGTTTTGCTTTTTAAAAATAAAAGCATTTTTGCTCATGAATCTGCTATGAGATACACCTGTGGAAGAATGGTCATAAATTTTTGTAGAAATATGCTTATTATAGTTATATTCTGATTACCTCTTCACTGCAACTTTGATTTCTTTCTGTTCAAAGTTTTAAGTGGAAGTGGTCATTTTAATTAGGTAATCAGTTTTTTCTTTGCTGCTAAAAAGTTTGATTTATAATTTCCATACTTTTGTATAATGATAAAAGAATGTGAGCAATGTAATTCCTTTCCTTACAAGATCACATGTGAAAAAGAAAAGCAGAAACCATGCTCATTATAAAATGGAATCAGTATTGGATAAAAAAATGAAAGTGCTTCATCTCTCTGTAACCATGAGTCCTCTTTCTTTGTAGGTTGGGTTCTCTCCAATTGGATGTTAATACAGACTTGAGCACGTAGAATGTTTTTTAGCGGTCAACACCTATGGAAAGGAAGGTAGGAGGCAGCATTGAGAGATACTGACCTGCCATGCAAACTTTAAACATGTTAGGCAATTTCATATGGACATGTGACCCATCTCAGTTCTGTTGTTCTGTGTTGGGTCAAAATGGCTATCGTAACACCATCTCCTCCAACATTTGCGGGGTATGGGTCACTCTAAGATGTGTGTCTTTAGGGAATGCTGCTCTCTTCAGCTGAGGTAGAATAGATCCTGAAGGAGTTGACAGCTAGAGCCTATCTGTTGGAAGAGGCTACAAGTCCTTCTTCCAAACCAAAGAGACATGGGACATGCAGCTACCTCAGTGTGTACCACACATTTTTCCTTTAATATCAGCTAGGAATATTTTATTAAAACATTTTACATGCACTTTTATTTACATCTTATTTCTCATCTAAATGATCTTGGGATTTTATATATATATTATAAATAATATTGTGTGTGTGTGTATATTACTCTTCCAATTCTTTATATACTTTTTTAAAGTTATTTTTTAACAGCAAGGTTTTATGATTTTTTAATCTTAATTTATCTATTACTCAACTGTTTTAAATTGTGAAAATAAATTTGAAAAGAGACAGGGCATATCTTCTGGCCTATTAATCCATTAAGAATCTGTAATATTTACACACATGAATAAAAACTTTCAAAATAAACTTTTCTTTTCTGCCTTCTGCCTTTTAATATCGAATAGGTATTCTTATTTCTGTTTAAACACTGTATGTCTTTACTTGTCTTTAACTTTAAAAAGTCCCAAGACCTGGGTGCCTGGATATCTCAGTTAGTTGAACATCCAACTCTTGATTTCTGCCCAGATCATGATCTTGTGGTTCATGGGCTCAAGCTCGCCTCAGGCTCTGTACTCTCAGTGGATTCTCTCTCTCCTTCTCTCCCTGACTCTCCCCTACTCACACTCACACTCTCTCAAAAACTAAATAAGTAAATAATAAATAAGTAAATAAACTTAAAAAAATTCTCAAGACTTGTCGATTATTTTTGTTGCATATAATAATAGAAGTAGGGAAGAATTATGATCAGATTTACATTTTTACAATTATCACCCTGATTTTAATCTGGAGATTATATTATGAGGAAAATGAATAGATGTAAGGAAAACAATTGACTCTCAGCTTTATGAAAAGGATTTCAGTGGATAAAAATAACAGAAGAAGAGAAATAATATGAAGGGTATGGCAAATCAAGTTTAGTTATAAATTTAGTTTGGGGAGCTATGAACAATCATAGTTAAACTATATAAATGGCTGCTGGGCTTAGAGCTCAGGTAGTTAGTAATTGAAGATGTATAGGATCTAGAGATTGAATAGTATAAGCAAAAAGAGAGATCAGGATAGAGGCCTGAAACATACCAAGATATGAGCAGAATATGGAAGAGAGGGTGGTGTCAGAAGAGGAGAACACAAAAGACTTCTCAAAGCCCTTGGAAGACTGTGAGAACATTTTGATACAGAAAGTGACCTCTAATCATTGCTTTGGTTGCTTCCTGTGAATTTTGATACTTTATGTGTTTAATACCATTTAATCATTTATATTCTAGCTTCTTTGTCATTTCCTCTTTGACCTTTTGGTTACTCAGTAAACAGTGTGATTTCTAAGTTCCAAATACTATATTGATTTCTAATTAAATACCATTATGGTGGTTAAGCATGCCCTGCATGACTTTGATCTTTTGAAATACATTTAATATTGTTTATGGCCCAGCATATGGACCATGTTAGTTAGTATTATATTCAGGTTTGAGAAAAATATAGTATTCTGCTGCTATTGGTTATTTTATTGTATAAACATCCATAAGGTCAACTTAATTAAGAAGTTCTTCAATTTGTTATTATTGTTTTTAATCTACTTATTCAATTACTTGGAGATTAATGTTAAAGTCTCCAACTGCAATTGCGGATTTTTCTAGTTTTTCTTTTATATTTGCCAATGTGTTGATTTATGTATTTGAGAACATTGCTATTGTGTGTTACTGACCTAACTATATTGTTATAATTATTATTATTACTATTTTCAAGGTTGCTATTGATTTCTGTAGGTGTTATTATGTACTTGCACCTAATAACAATGTAATATGATTGCATTAAGAAGTTTGAAAGATATTAGTGACCTGTCTGAAAAAATAATAAAATAATTGAAATAACAAAAATCATTTTGAAAAAGAGGGAGATCATTCACAGTAAGTATGTATAGTTACTTAAAGTTCTCATTAGTGTATTTTCAAATTTTTGGGGACTTAAGTTTTCTTAACTCTTAGCAATTTGCCATTTAAGCTTAGAATTATAAAATTAAGTTAAAGTGGCTGGAATAGTCAGAATTTCAAGAATGAATACAAACAACACACATCGAATGTTAAAAGAAAAGGGGAATTCAAAGTTCAGCTAATGAAACCCTAGTGGTGTGCTTAGGCATCTTAGCTTTTCTCACTAGACCATAGGATTTTCTTTATGAAGGCTTCTATGACAGTAAGCATTAATCTATCTATTAATCTATCTATCAAGTTTCAAAATTTACTATTTCTCCTTTTTTATATTCATTTTAAATTTGTGGATTTATCCACCACCATCACCACCACCACCACCACCACTGTATTTTGGAAATATTTTTCTCTTATTGTGGTAAGGATTTTGGAGAAATGGAGGCTTATAGTAAATGTATTCAACTTGCCATCACTAACTGCCAGATCAGCATATATGCTTTTGTGGGTACTTTTCTATTGTTATTACTACTACTTGTGTTACTACTTCTGCTACTGCTTTCTAGTATTACCCCCAGTTCTCATTGGTGGAGTCTTTTATCATAGTTCTTGGCACCTACTGGACCCAAAGTCCTAAACAGGGATATAATTACTGGGCTCTATGGAATCACAGAAAAAGGAGTGAGTTCTGCAATGGGAATTTTAAGAGTCTCATGCTCTACCGACTGAGCTAGCTGGGCGCTATGCAATGGGAATTTTAAAAAGCCTTTATAGTGACCATTATAAAGAAGTATTCTTACAGCAAAGAGGCATACTAAAAATATAGAACATATTCTTATATATCTATATTCTATAGAATATTCTATACAATAGCCTATATATTCTGTACACAATATAGAATATATAGAACACATAGATTTCTATACAGATATAGAACAGCATGAATGAAGAAAGACTTTATATTTTAGTCTTCTTTATGTGACCAGATGTTCTGTCCCTTTGAAAATTAGATTTCGGGGGCTCCTGGATGCCTCATTAGGTTAAGCGGTCAACTTCGGCTCAGGTCATGATCTCGTGGTCCATGGGTTTGAGCCCTGGTTGGACTCTGTGCTGACAGCTCAGATCCTGGAGCCTGTTTCAGATTCTGTGTCTCCCCCTCTCTCCGCCCCTCCCCAGCTCATGCTCTGTCTCTCTCTGTCTCAAAAATAGATAAACATTAAAAAAAATTAAAAAAAAGAAAATTAGATTTCAGTTTTTAAAACTAAGGTGGCATGTTGCAGGATTCTTTTTTTAGGGAATTTCATTTTTTAATTTTTTTCTATTTTATTTATTTGAGGGAGAAAGGGAGCATGAACTGGGGTGAGGGGCAGTTGGAAACAGAGAGAGAGAGAGAGAGAGAGAGAGAATCCCATACAGGCTCCACACTGAGCCTAATGTAGGGCTTGATCCCATGATATTGGGACCATGTTCCAGGCCAAAATCAAGAGTTGGTGCTCAACCAACTGAGCCACCCAGGCACCCAATGTTATTTTGAATAATTTATTCTGTGCAGTATTGAGTTAAAGGTGGTATGTCACACTGGTTAAATCATAGGGTCTATAGCTAGATTGTTTGGTTTCAAAATGTAGTTCTATCATTTACGAGCTCTGTGACCTTAGTAAATATTACCTACAGATGTTTCTTTTCAATTTGCAAGTGGGGCTAGAATAAATACCTAATTCATAGGGTTTTGGTAAAACTTCAATTATTTAATGCATGTAAATCACTCAGAAGAGTATCCAGCACTTAGTAAACACTTCATTATTATGAATATTTTTATCATTTCAACTATTATATTATCATTATGATTATTATTATTATTCGTGGGTGTTAGAATCATAGAATGATTTGCACTTCAAGTACAACTCTGATGGGCTAAAGTAATGGCCACTCATTTTTAAATGAAAGGATATCACCTTAATAAGCTTTATTATTCCACCATTTAAAATCTCTCATTGAAGTTTCATTTGTGTGTGCTTATTTACCAAGGCATGAAACAAAGCTTAAAGAGCTATGGATCTTAAATATTATAACAATAATCATCTGTCAAATGAACAGTTGTCTTCTGGGATCATGATTTGAGTGCATGGATAGAAGTTAATAAAGTAGTCACAAAAGATTCTGTCCACTTCTGTACTTAAGAGGATCATATTTAAGGCTCCATTTAATTTACAAAATGTCAAAGAACATCAAAAGAAGAAATTTATTGCATTAATCTTTCAAAGAGGATGTAAACCTCATATTAGCCAGAGTTATTAATCAAAATTAGCTATTGATTTTGCTGCATCAGTAAATCCAAATTTACAAAAACTATTGGCTATCAACACTTAGATTATTATATAAATAGAAGTTTGGAATTTTTTCAGTCAAGGACATTTTTTAACTATTAGCATTTCTGTTTAAAGGAATTGTGGACTTCTACAAGGGTTGCATAAATTGAAGTCATTTTCATAAATGATAAAATTAAATAAATTAGTAAATTTTACTATTCATGTTAAAAATAACAGTGATATTAACAGATCCTTGTTTTAATAACATAACTATATCAGAAATACACAGTACTGTTATAATGAAGACATACTGGAGAAGGGAAATAAGTTACAACAGGAGTCGTTGAAAAATACAGGTAAGAGTTCTAACTTAGAGGTCTAACTTAGGTCTAACTGATAAAAATAAGATCTTGTTTTTCTTTTCTAAGATTTCCCTTCTCTCGCTCCTTCTCTTCTCCATTTATTTCCTTTTTTCCTTCCTTCCTTCCTTCCTTCCTTCCTTCCTTCCTTCCTTCCTTCCTTCCTTCCTTCTCTTTCTCTTTCTTTCTCTTTCTTTCTTTCTTTTTCTTTCTTTCTTTCTTTCTTTCTTTCTTTCTTTCTTTCTTTCTTTCTTTCTTTCTTTCTCTCTTCTCTTCTCTTCTCTTCTCTTCTCTTCTCTTCTCTTCTCTTCTCTGATTAAATAGTTGTCCTTAGCCAGGAGTGGATTTGGAAATCTCTAGTTAATAAGGACTGAATTATACCTAGCTTTATTTTAAAGTAAAAAAAACCAAGACCTTTTCACTTTCTTCCTACTTACACACTAATCAATTCAAACTTGTTTTTTCTGCTTTCCTTTCCTTTCAGAATAACCCCGGTTAAGGTAAAGTTGAGAGTATCCTTAGTTCTGTAAAGAAACAATCAAGGATCAGAAGGAAGGAAATCAGTCACTCCAGTGAGAAGGTCATGGATCAGTCACAGAAAATAAAATGTGTTACTCTTTCTCTTCCCTGGACCTATTTTTAGTTCTTACACAGCCTCTTATATGCAAATCTAGTTGCTTTTAGGGTCTAATTATTTTGTGGCCAGTCTCAAAGATGGCAGCGGCTTTCTTCTTTGGAGTCTTACTATGTATTCAACGCAGATGATTGTAGAAGTCAGTGGTAGGATCTTATTGTCCCAGCATGAGCTGAAATAATAATCATCATTTTCATTAATCTGCTCTACCTTCATGGGTCATTAAAATATAGCATTCTTAATATTCAGACTATTTATTCAAAAGCTGTTTGACTGTCTTCAAGTGATCAAAAAAAATAATCTGGCCAAAATAATATTGTTTCCTTTCTGTATTTGCTGGCCCAAGGCCCTGCTAATTTGTGGTTCTAGCAAAATAAAAAGCAGTGGTTGCACTGAAACACTGCAATCCTGAATCGCTGACCCTAATGGGTTTTTTGTTCATTGCTTGTCTCAGAGATGATATATAAGAGTAGTGTCAAGTCTGAGGTACTATGCCAGGACAGTTCAGGGCCACCAGTAGTCACAGCTGCAACTTGCAGACTTGGTACAAAGCTGTGTGCTTCTGATCCTTTACTTCTTGATGACATTCATGAATCCAATTCGTTGCCAAAACTGTACCATCTTCATACTATCCAATCTGAAAATCATTGTATTTCTTAAGGCATATATATATATACACATAAATATATATGTATTTATATATGTATATATATATACATATATAAATTGTGCCTATGTTGTTTAGCATAGCATATATATATATTTAATGTTTTGAAGGTACACCAAACACCAAGCACTCTTCTGAGAATTTAATTTAATTTTCTTTGATGGGGTCTCTGGCTGCCTCAGTTGGTTGAATGTCCCACTTCTGCTCAGGTCATTATCTTGATCTTGTGGTTCATGGATTTGAGCCTCACATCAGGCTCTGTGCTGTCACTATGGAGTTTGGAGTTTGCTTCAGATTGTGTGTCTCCCTCTCTCTCTGCCCCTCTCCCCACTTATTCTCTCTCTTTCTCAAAAGCAAATAAACATTAATAACATTTATTTGACTTTCTTTGACATCAGTGATGTAGTGGTGGGGAAAAGATGTGGAAATAGTTGTTCACTCAAGCAAGGAAGATTTTTTTAAAGTATTCTCATTGCCAATTTTTTTTTTTTAGAAATTTCAGCATACGGTGAAAGTAAAAACCAGACTAAAATTGTCAGTTATATCACTTTTAAATTCTTACCGCAATGAACCCCATTAATGACCTCTTTATTCAGAGCTGTCTTCTCCTACTACCTTGTCTTACTTTAGGCAGCCATATTAAAGACTCCAGTCTAGTGGCTTAAACAATAGAAATTTGTTGCTCACAGTTCTGGAAACTGGGAAGTCCAAGATCAGAGTGACAGTATGGTTGGGGTTTTGCTAAGAACCCTCTTCCCTTGAACTCCTGTCCGGCTTGCAGACATCTGCCTTCTCACTGTATTCTGACATGGCAGAGAAAGGAAACTCTGGTACCTCTTCCTCTTCTAAGGGTACTAATCCTATCATGGGGGCTCTACCCTCAACTTCATCTAAACCTATTTCCAAAAGGCTTCGTCTCCAAAAGGCTTCATCTCCTACTATCACATTTGGGGATAGGGTTTCAACATATGAATTGTGGGGGGGGCACAAACATAACACATCCCCACTTGGTACACCACTGCCTAATATCTAAGCTGTGTACTAGTCTCATCCTATTTTGTAAAATTGGACATGGAGGCAGAGAGAGATTAAGGTATCTGACAAAGATTATATTCTTGGTATCAAAAATATGATAATAAAAGTTACTGTATAACATAAGATAGCACAGGTAAGTCAGCAAAGGTAAGTCCTGTAGCTTTAACACATTATGCTGACTCTCTATCCTTATACTTCTATTTATTCATTGTAAAAATCATAATAAATAGCATATGAAAATTCAGCTATAAATAATATATGGTCTGAGGTTAAGTGAGGATTTAACACCTTATAAAACTCTTTTGTCTAAGCATAGACTTATTTTTTCTTCTTTTTTTTCATTCTTTTTCTAACCAATTCTGGATTTTTTTTTTAATTTTTTTTTAATGTTTTATTTATTTCCAGGAGAGAGAGAGAGACAGCGTGAGCAGGGGAGGGTCAGAGAGAGAGGGAGTCACAGACTGAAACAGGCTCCAGGCTCTGAGCTGCAGTCAGCACAGAGCCCGACGCGGGGTTCGAACTCACGAACCGCGAGATCATGACCTAAGCGAAAGTCGGACGCTTAACCGACTAAGCCACCCAGGCGCCCCTCTGGATTTTTTTTTAAAAGAACTGCGTGCTCATTGATTTGGAGACTCCTTGAAGTTTGGAGATAATTTGGGCAATGTATACATTAAAGTCTGTCTTCTCACAGAGCAGAGGCAAAGCTGAAAGAATATTTAAACTGCAGGAAGACCATACGCTATTCAAACCCAAGAGATAAAATATTTAAAGTGAACAATGACATATTTTATCAACTCATTAAGAGGATGTCTTCTAGACAATTCGGTATTAACCTTATCAGCATTTCTTCTAATACTTGACATGACAAGACTGCATTATTTTAAATTCTGTTGTAATTCAAAATCAAGTACTGTTGTTGTCCTGATCCTCCCGCTCCTCCCGCTCCTCCTCCCCCTCTCCTTCCTCCTCTTCCCCCCTTCCCCCTCCTCCTTTTATTTCTTCACATGCAATGAAGATATATGATGCAAACTTCTAGATATATTTCCTACAAAAAGAAGGAAAAAATTCAAGGTCATTATAATTTAACACTGCTTTTATCTCCATGCTTGAAAAATTGAAATTGAAATAAGAGGTGAACCTGATAAAAATTTACACACAAAATGATTAGTGTTTGCAGATGATACCTTTATATACCTTCAGATCCTAAGATATATACTAATGAGCATTTGCAAAATGATCTAGGGTAGTGGGGGTTTTCCAGGCTAAAGTAGTAACATTGATAAAGGGATGAAATTTAATGTGGTTTGGAGAGTCCATATAGTTTGGTAAGGCGATAACAAAAGGGTTTGGAGTGAATATGATGAAGACATGAGGCAGGTATATTGTTGGGATATATCTTGAAGACTTTCCATTCCGCAGTAAGTAATTTGGATTATTCTTACAGAGTAGTGGATTGAGTACAATTCCATTTTAGAAGTTTCTTTGTTAAAAAAAAAGGGAGGGGGAGAACAATGCACAGTAGAAGTTAAATGGCTCTGGTTAAACAGAGGGCAGGGAACACGTATAGAAAACAGGCACAGGGAGTCCTGATTGGCTCAATTAGTCTGTGTCCGACTCTTGATTTTAGTTCAGGTCATGATCTCATGTTTTGTAAGCACAGAGCCTGTTTGGGATTCTCTCTCTCCCTCTCCCTCTGCCCTCCCTCAATTCACACTCTGTCTCTTTCTCAAAATAAATAAATAAACTTTAAAAAATAAAAGAAAACTGGCATAAAAATTAGCTAATAGAAATGAAAATAGAAACTAATGTAACGCCAGCACTCATGACAGAGTTTATAAAATAGTTAAGAATAAATTTAATAAAAAGACAAATACATATAAATAAAACTATAAACTACCCTGAATAATATAAACATTTTATAAACTGTTTCAAAGATAATGTTCTTACGAGAAACTTAACGTGAAGATATCAGCATTTAGAAATATAAAGAAATGTATTTTATGCAAATGTGATTAAATTACGGACAGACATTTTAAATAGACTACAATGAGAATTGTTTTTAAAATGTAAAAAGTTAAAAATAAAAAAGGAGGAATTGGGGCAGGTACTTGCTTTACAGGATAAAAGAACTTGTATTAACAAAAATGTATTGCATTGGCATAAGCATCAATGGTGGAAGATTCTAGTTGTCTACAAAAATTCATTCTTCCTTCTTTCTGTGGTTATACATTTATATAGGGGAGCACATGGCCTCCCAGCCCAACTACATTTCACAGCCTCCCTTGCAAATCAGTTTAGCTATGTGGCTGTAACTAAGTTCCCACCCATGAAACATTAGTAACATTCAATGCTCCATTTCTCCTTAAGGTACATAATATAGTCAAGTATGCTTCCCCATACTCAGAACCCTTGTTTTCACCCTTGGACAGGGCACCAATCTAGTTTATAGGTGGACAAAGGAATGATGTGAACCTGAATAACGAGAAGGACCATCCCCCAAACTGAACTAGATTATTCATACAGAAATTTTTAGTACATGTACTGCACAAGCAAGCTCTTCATGTGGAAATGCTTATGTAAAAGGAAGACAAGCTTATTTTTTCTTTTCTCCTTGTTACAATTTTTGGAGTGTATTGCTTTAGCAGTCTAGGTTTACTATAACCAGACAAATTGATCAGTCAAAAGAACCCAGAGTTTCCAGAAATACATTACTGTCTTAGCTCAGGCTTCTCTAACAAAATCTACAGACTAACAGAAATGTATTCCTCATAGTTCTGACGGTAGGGAGAAGCAGATTTCTTTCTTTCTTTTTTTCTTTTAATGTTTTATTTACTTTAGAGAGAGAGAGAGAGAGAGAAAATGAGCAGAGGAGGGGGTATAGATAGAGGGGAACACAGAAACCGAAGCAGGCTCCAGGCTCTGAGCTGTCAGCACAGAGCCCGACATGGGGTTTGAACTCGTGAACTGCAAGATCATGACTTGAGCCAGAGTCCTATGTTTAGCCTAATGAGCCACCTGGCTCCACCCCAGCAGAACTTGCTTCCTAGCTCATAGACAGCTACCTTCCCATTGTGTGCTCAGATGACCATTCTTCCATGGGTGTAAGTGGAGAGAGTGAGAGAGTTCTTTCTTCCTCTTATAAGGGCACTAATCTTCTGTTTGTCCTACTTTCATGACTCAATCTGAACCTAATTACCTCCTAAAGGCTCCTTTTCCAAGTAACATCAAACTATATTTGTATAAAGAAAGGTGTTGAAGTATATGCAAGATGCAGATTTTTATATTGATTCCTCTCAGTGGTGGGACTGGAGAAACACAGGGGAGTTAGGGAGAAGAAGATGTTAATTTTGTCTTATACATCTTGCCCTGAAATAAATAATTTCACTGATTATTTGTTATTCATATATTATGGTAAATCTAATAAAGAAAAAGTAAAATATAAATGTATAAGATGTAATTTGGGAAACAAGTATAGCAAAATAACTACAGGCTTTATTAGATTGGGTAAATGTTTTGGTTGCCTTCTCCAAATTTAAGAGAATGTTTCAAATAAAAGACTCTTATCATTTTAAAATACAAAACAATAATGGCAAATTAATCAGCTGTTAATGTTGGTCACAGGTCAGGATGTATTTCATACATTTATTTATCTAGGTTTTAATTCTCACTGAAAGATTAGCAGCATCTTTTGAGCTAAAGATCTAAACGGAAGTCATTCAGGCACACAGTTCACTATGGGATTTGGATGGACCTTTGCAATAATTTTTAAAGCCATGTTCTTATTCTGTAATCTATTTTGTGAGCTCTGTTGAGAACAACCGCCCCTGTAGCCACTCAAGAGAAGCAAAGTTCAGGTAATCTCATCATTTGTTCTGCCCCCAAGTGCTTAACCCTCTCTCCTTTCTGTGCACACATTCCAATCAGCACAAAGACACCTTTCATTACTTCCTAAAACACCACAACATCAGAATCTTTTGGATTTTTAGATGACCCCAAGATCATCATAAAGGGACTTTGAGACATCTGACAAAGCTCTCTCACAAAAATACTAATTGGATGGAGACACTGGGCTTCTAAATTTAAGCTCTATGTGTATTTAAGGTTGATCGAGATTAACGTGGAAAGAAAAGAGAAAGAAACTAATCCCTTTTCGTTCACTGATTTTTAGTGCTCGAGGAGAGAAATTTTTTAAAGACCAGCTTCAGAAGTTCTGGTGGCCTTCTTGGTTTGCTCCCAGTTTTAGCATTTTCTGATAACAATGCAGAAAAAAAATAACATCTCCCAGATACCTTGCTTGATGCTCTAAGGGTACAGGAAGGTGAAAATTAGAGAGTACATTAATATACACACTCTCTTACACACACACACAGTGAGAACACAGGAGGAAGGAACAAAAGGAATGAAGAAAGGAAGGGGAAAAGGTGGGAAAGAAGGATGACAGAAAAGAGAGAGAGGAGACAGAAATCAGTCTCACAGAGGAAGAATAGAAAAGGAGGAGAAAACTGAGTCACCAGAGCCAATGTCATACTTGTCTCAAATAACTATGTGAAACAAATATGTAACTATAAAAAAAACATTTATCAGCTGAGCCAATGTACCAGATTGACAGTACTGGCTAAAATAGTTAGATGGCATATCTCTGACTAATATAGACAGAGGTGAAAGGAAGTGAGTGAAAAGAGGAAATTCAATTCCGAGAGGAAACAAAAAAAAGCACGTGATTAAGCCTTTCTAGTTAGCTTTAGTATTGGAAAACAGGAAAGGTGCAGTGTTACCATATAGTAAGCACTCAAAACACGCTACTTGCCTACCTTCTCATTAGGTGGTAAATATGTGTCACATGTCTCCTACAGAATTGTTTGTGAGATTATTTACTTCCTAAAACTTGAGAAGACACAATAGGCTATCTTATCAACTCCACTATTGCAAATGTTCATAAAAAGCTCATGCTTTCACACACATGTTTTGCTATTTCTCCCTTGTGTCTACAGTTTCCATTATCTTCCTCTGCTTCCAATTCCTCATCTTTTGTAAATTAATTAGTTTGATCTATTACATATGAAATTGATATTTTTTTTCAATATTAGAAATGGTAGGCCCTACGCATCAGAAAGGATACCATGATAAGGACCTCTGAAAATCCTCTCTTCCATAAAAGTTGTGAGAACACTTAGCAAAAATCAGCTTTTGCAGATCTCTGGAAATTAATCAGACTTGCAAAAATCCAGAGTACATTTCCAGAAACCTTGTGGACAGGAATGGAGAAAAAGGCATTTGCTGGATTAATGGCTGCATATCAGATATCAGGGAACGAGTTGATTTTGTTCAGATAGCTGCAGTTGAAGGCAGCACCAAGTTAAGTTTATGATACTCTTGTCATTCTCCATGATCTGTCTTCTGCACAAGCGAAATAGACAAGTTGAAAGGGGAGTGTAGCAGGAATTATAAGCCTTGAATCTTTTAAGTCCTTAAGGGTGGAACTAATTTCTGCAATCACTCTGGATATTGATACTGCCTTTGGTTCACTACTTTCCTGGGTAGAGGTGTTTCTTATAGCTTCCACATGGCCTGTCACACCATAATGGCCCTGCTTCCATAGGTCAGGATACCAAGGCGGGGATTCTGCCAGCTGCTAAGTATGTCTATTCCAATTAAACATTCTGGAACTGGAAAAATAACCACAGGTTGAACCCATTGTGATACAGACCTGACCTCCATGATCATCCCCCCCAACACTGCCTCCTCCCACCACCTCCCCAATTCTAACCGGAGGGTCACAGTGACATTTTAGTTCTCTTAGAATTAGTTTTAGTTCAGAGCCAGTGTCAGATCATCTCTGAAAAGTCTGATCATTTTTTCCCCACTGTACAATTACCCTGGTAAAAGGCACTAGTGCCCTTTGAGGAAGGCTGGGAGAAAGATTAACCATGTAAAATTTTAGTAGTATACTGTAGTCCTTCATTAAGGGGACCTAGGCTTCATTCAGAGGGTTCTGGATCTGTAAACTGGCTCTAATCTAAGAGCTGATTGAGTTTGGTTTGGCAAACAGTTCTCTTACCTTCATGCATATTCATTTTCTTTGCTTTAGTATACCAAACAAACACTGACTTTGAGCCTCACAGTAACTCTTGGAACTTTAGAAAATTTTAGAACAGGTAATGGGCAATTATGATCTAATATGTGGTATATTACTTATCCCTGACAATATATCTTTTATAAAAATAGACACTGTTTTTGAGTGATTGTTAGTATTATAGGACACACTTTTTGGTATCCCTTATTTCTGGCCTCTGTACTACACTAAATAAAACATTATTTAGTGTTGCACAGTTTAACTATAGTGCCCTCTTCTTCAGTGTCTGGTACATATTACCCCTGATTGAAGCAAGTTAATATAAAATTTTATCTCTGATTTCCTTTGGTATTAGTGAATTCAACATACCACTTTTCTGATACATCTTTTACTAAATCCAGACAATAAGGTCTGAAATAAGTATTTGCTTTCTCATATATTTAAAGTTTATGTAAATGCCATGGTTCTATATTTTTCATCAAACACTATGTTTGAGAGATTGATTCATGTTGATATACACAGCTTCTGTTCGATTATGATTATAGTTTATTATTTTATATGATTACAGTTATTATTTATTTGAGTATGATTGATACACAATGTTATGCTAGTTTCAGATGTACTACTGACATTAGTGTTATTTTGTGTGTTTGGTTAAGTGTTCTTTATTTTTAACATGTTCTTTACTTTTACCTCCTTTTCAAAATCAAGATTTGAGAATAAAAACTTTCCACTTGGTGACTATTTATTTTTAGAGAGAGAGAGAGAGAGAGAGAGAGTGACCACAAGCGGGAAAATGGCAGAGAGAGAGTAAGAGAATCTTAAGCAGGCTCCATGGTCAGCAAAAAATCTGGCATGGGGCTTGATCTTGAGGCTGCAAGATCGTGACCTGAGCCAAAATCCAGAGTCAGGTGCTTAACCATCTGACCCTCCCAGGTGTCCCTACCACCAGATGAAATTTTACTTAAAAAGTGTTCATGTATAACAATCATGTTGGTGTCTATGCTGATTTCCTCTATATGTTAACATTTTCACGTATCGATGTCTTCCTGTGTTGGAGAATAGACATTGGACTCAGCCACATTTCAGTTCAAGATCTGCTTTATTTTTTTGATTACATCCTACTCACCTTATTGGTGAGGAAGAAATTCCCATGCTAGGGTTATGAGAGTGGCTGAGCACACGGCACCCAATATTGTATGATGAGATCTATAGAAGTTTTTTGGTTACAGTGTATATACTCACATTTTGAATAATTGCTGCACTGGAGAAATTCTCATTAAAACCTGAATTAAGACCAAAATGGGCTTTATAGTGGCCAACTTTGCTGTGGAAATAACTTCCACATTTCAGTGGCTTCCAATTGCAAAAGTTCATTTCTTGTTTCACAGGAGTTGGTGGCTGGCTTGGATCTGCTCTAATTGGCTCTCTTATTCATGTACTTTTTTTGTTATGAAGTAACAGCCGAATCTGAGATATGCTGTTCACACAGTGGAAAAGAAAGAGTAAATGAACTATTGAAACCACAAGAAGGCTCTTAAATATTGTGGTGTGAATTGGCATGCAATCATTTCCACACTTATTACATTAGTGAAAGTGAGTTATATGACCAACCATGATCATCAAAGAAAGTACACTTTTACACAAATAACCCCATATCATAAACAAGGATATACACTCTTCTTATAGGGTTATAATTGTGAAAACTAACTCAATCTACCATGTTCCACATGCTTGATTGCAAATATTCATGTCTCATCTTTCTCTGCACAAAGTATATTTGCTTCCTAACAAAGGAACAATTTTCAGATGTGCCAAGAAACACCTAAAAATCCTCATCTCTGCTTAAAATGTGAAGATCATCTCTGCTTCAGGTTTTAATATGGTTTTTCTTGATGGAGAAATCTATGAAATAAAGAATAAGTCTTTTCCCACACACATGGCATATGCTACTGGAACAGCACAGGATAACTTCAGAAGTCCCATTTAGAGAGGGAAGAATGACTAAAAAGTTTAGGGCCAACAGCTATACTGAAATCCCAGGGGATGGAGAAAGCAGAGGACTGTTTCCTGAAGAGGTGGAAATATTCCTTGATTAAATCCCTGGATTTCTGTTGCAGACATTTGTTCCATAGTCTACCAATCTTCATTGTATTTGGCTTAGGTTTATGGAGGGTCTACGTTTGTATTACTTGGCCACATCTGTGTTAGCTTTTACTAAGTATTTTCTTCTGGGAGCTAAGCAATTTTTCACTGTGTTTTATGCCTATAGAAACTTGGGGAGTCAAAGTTTATTTTAGGTCTCAAAAGTCTCACATGCATTTAATGCTATCTTTTGTCTGTAACACCTCCTAAACCACATAGTTAGGTTTTTGCTTCCAGTCAACACCATGCACTAATAGCCATACTCACATTTGGATTTTTTTTAATATTAAGTATTATTTTTTAATTTACATACAAGTTAGTAAGCATATAGTGCAATAATGATTTCAGGAGTAGAATCCTGTGATTCGTCCCTTGCATATAACACCCACTGCTCACCCCAACAAGTGTCTTCCTTAATGCCCCTTGCCTGTTTACCCCATATCCCTACCCACAACCTCTCCAGCAACCTTCAGTTCTCTATATTTAAGAATCTCTTCTGTTTTGTCTCCCTCCCTGTTTTTATATTATTTTAGCTTCCCTTCTCTTATGCTAATCTGTTTTGTGTCTTAAATTCCACACATGAGTTAAGTCATATGATATTTGTCTTTCACTGACTGACTAATTTTGCCTAGCATAATTCCATCCATGTTGTTACAAATGGCAAGGTTTCATTCTTTTTGATTGCCAAGTAATATTCCATTGTATATACATACCACATACTCTCTGTTCATTCATCAGTCAAAGACATTTGGGCTCTTTCAATACTATGGCTATTAAATCATAGTGCTGCTATAAACATTGAGGTGTATGTGTCACCTCGAAACAGCACACCTATGTACCTTGGATAAATACCTAGTAGTGCAACTGGTGGGTAGTAGGGTACTTGTATTTTTAATTTTTGATGAACCTCCATATTGTTTTCCAGAGTGATTTTACCAGTTTGCATTTCCACCAGCAGTGCAAAAGGGTTCCTCTTTCTCCACATCCTTGCCAACATCTGTCATTGCCTGAGTTGTCAATGTTAGCTATTCTTACAAGTAGGAGGTGGTATCTCATTGTTGTGATTTGTATTTCCCTGATGATGAGTGATGTTGAGCATCTTTTCATGTGTCTGTTAGCCATCTGTATGCCTTCTTTGGAAAAGTGTCTATTCATGTCTTTTGCTCATTTCTTCATCGGATTATTTGGGGAGGTTTTTTGGGCATTGAGTTTGATCAGTTCCTTGTAGATTTTGGATACTAACCCTTCACCTGATACATCATTTGCAAATATCTTCTCCAATCCATCAGTTGCCTTTTAGCTTTGCTGATTTTTTCCTTTGCTGTGCAGAAGCATTTTATCTTGATGGGGTCCCAATAGTTCATTTTTGCTTTTGTTTCCCTTGCCTCCAGAGACATGTTGAATAAGAAGTTGTTGTGGCTGAGATCAAAGAGGTTTTTGCCTGCTTTCTCTCCCAGGATTTTGATGACTTCCCTGTCTTACATTTAGATCATTCATCCATTTTAAGTTTATCCTTGTGTATGGTGTAAGAAAATGGTCCATGTTCATTCTTCTGCATGTCACTGTCCAGTTTTCCCAACACCATTTGCTGAATGGAATCTTTATTTCATTGGATATTCTTTTCTACTTTGCAAAGATTAGTTGGCCATACTTTTGTGGATCCATTTCTGGATTCTCTATTCTCTTCCATTGATATGAGTGTCTGTTTTTGTGCCAGTACCATACTGTCTTATGATTTCAGCCTTGTAATACATCTTAAAGTCCAGAATTTTGATGCTTCAGCCTTGGCTTTCTTTTTCAGCGTTGCTTTGGCTATTTGGGGTCTTTGTTGGTTCTGTACAAATTTTAGGATTGGTTGTTCTAGCTCTGTGAAGAATGCTGGTGTTATTTTGATAGGAATTGCATTGAATATGTAGATTGCTTTGGGTAGTATAGATATTTTAACAGTATTTGTTCTTCCAATACATGAGCATGGAATATTTTTTTCTTTTTTTGTTTGTATTCTTCAATTTCTTAAACTTTCTATAGTTTTCAGTGTATAGATTTTTCACCTCTTTGGTTAAGCTTATTCCTAGGCATTTTATGGGTTTTGGAGCAATTATAAATGGGATCGATTCCTTGATTTCTCTTTCTGCTGCTTCATTATTGGTGTATAGAAGTGCAACCGATTTCTGTGCACTGATTTTATATTTTGTGACTGCTTAATTCATGGATCAGGTCTAACAGCTTTTTGGTGGAATCTTTCGGGTTTTCCACATAGAGTATCATGTTGTCTATAAAGAGTAGAAGTTTGACCTCATCCTTGCAGATCTGGATGCCTTTCATTTCTTTGAGTTGTCTGATTACTGAGGCTAGGACTTCCAACACTCTTTGAATAACAGCAGTGAGAGTGGACATCCTTGTTGTGTTCCTGACCTTAGGGAGAAAGCTCTCAGTTTTTCCCCTTTAAGGATGATATTAGTGGTGGGTCTTTCATATATGACTTTTATGATCTTGAGGTATGATCCTTCTATCCATACTTTGCTAAGGGTTTTTGTTTGTTTATTTGTTGGTTTTTATCAAGAAAGGATACTGTATTTTGTCAAATGCTTTTTCTGCATCTATTGAGAGGATCATATGATTCTTGTTCTTTCTTTTATTAATGTTATGTATCACACTGATTGACTTGCAAATATTGAACCAACCCTGCATCCCGGGTTTAAATCTCACTTTATCATGGTGAATAATTCTTTTAACATTGGATCTGGTTGGCTAGTATCTTGTTGAGAATTTTTGCCTCCATGTTCATCAGGGAAATTGGTCTCTAGTTCTCCTTTTTAGTGGCATCTTTGTCTGGTTTTGGAATCAAGGTAATGCTGGCCTCATAGAATGAGTTTGGATGGTTTCTTTCCATTTCTTTTTTCTTTCTTTCTTTTTTTTTTTTGGAACAGCTTCAAAATGATAGGTGTTAATGCTTCTTGCATTCTTTGGTAGAATTCCCCTGGAAAGCCATCTGGCCCTAGGCTTTTGTTTTTTGGGATTTTTTTGATTACTAATTAAATTTCTGGACTGATTATGGGTCTGTTCAAATTTTCTATTTCTTCCTGTTTCAGATTTGGCAGTTTATATATTCCTAGGGATTTATCCATTTCTTTCAAATTGTGCAATTTTAGCATATAATTGCTCATAACATTCTCTTAGTATTGTTTGTATTTCTGCAGTGTTTGTAATGATCTCTCCTCTTTCATTTTTTATTTTATTTATTTGGGGCCTTTTCTTTCCTTTTTCTTCTTTTTTTCAATATATATATTTTTATCCTTTTTCGTCAGTCTAGCTAGGGGTTTAGAAATTTTGTTAATTCTTCCCAAAAACCAACTTCTTGTTTTATTGATCTGTTCTACTGCTGTTATTGTTTAATATATCATTGATTGTTGTTTAAGCCTTATCATTTCCTGTCTTCTGCTGGTTTGGGGCTTTATTTGCTGTTCTTTTTCCAACTCTTTAAGGTGTAAGGTTAGGTTATGTATCTGAGAACTTTTTTCCTTCTTTAGGAAAGCCTAGAATGCTATATACTTAATTCCCTCTTATGGCCATTTTTGCTGCATCCCAGAGGTATTGGATTGGGTTGTCATGTTATCATTTTCATTGGCTTCCATGTACTTTTTAATTTCCTTTAATTTCTTGGGTAACCCATTCATACTTTAGTAGGGTGTTCTTTAATATCCAAGCATTCATGATCATTCTAAATATTTTCTTGTTGTTGATTTCAAGTTACGTAGCATTGTTGTCTGAAAAATTGCACAGTGTGATCTCAATCTTTTTATACTTGTTGAGGGTTAATTTGTGTCCCAGTATGTGATCTCTTCTGGACAAGGTTCCATTGATACTCTAGAAGAATGTGATTTCTTCTTCTTTAGGATGAAATGTTCTGAATATATCTGTTAAGTCCATCTGGTCCAGTGTGTTATTCAAAGCTATCAGTTCCTTGTTGATTTTCTGCTTCGATGATCTGCCCATTGCTGCAAGTGGAATGTTGAAGTCCCCTATTATTATGGTATTATTGTAAATGCATTTCTTTATGTTCGTGATTAATTCAATTATATATTTGGATGTTCCATTTTGTAGGCACAAATGTTTATAATTGTTAGATCTTCTTGGTGGGTAGACCCCACCAAGATATAATGATATAATGTCCTTCTTCTCTTTTTACAGTCTTTATTTTAAAATCTAGTTTTTCTGGTGTAAGTATGGCTACTCCAGTTTTTTGTTTTGACAACAGAGTGATAGATGTTTCTCCATCCCTTCACTTTCACTCTGAATGTCTAAAATGGGTCTCTTGTAAACAACATATAAATGGATCTTGTTTTCTTATCCATTCTGATACCCTATGTCTTTTGATTGGAGCATTTAGTCCATCAACATTAAAAGTGAGTACTGAAAGATACGAATTTATTGCCATTGGGTTGCCTGTAGAGTTGGAGTTTCTGGTGGTGTTCTCTGGTCCTTTTAGTTTTTGTTTCTTCTGTTTTTGTTTGTTTGTTTGTTTGTTTGTTTGTTTGTTTTGTTTTGTCTTTTCTTCCCTGAGAATGTCCCCTTTAAAATTTCTTGCAGGGCTGGTTTAGTGGTCACAAACTCCTTTAGTTTTTGTTTGTCTGGAAAACTCTTTATCTCTCCTTCTGTTTTGAATGACAGCCTTGTCGGATAATGAATTCTTGGCTGCATATTCTTTCAATACAGCCCATTGAATATATCTTGTAACTCCTTTCTGGCCTGCCAAGTTTCTGTGGATAGGTCTCCTGTGAAATTGATCTGTCTTCTCTTATTGGTTAAGGACTTTTTTTTCCTTTGCTTCTTTCATAATTCTTTCCTTGTCTGTGTATTTTGTGAATTTGATTATGATATGCATTGCTGGTGGTCAGTTTTTGTTTAATCTAATGGGAGTTCTCTTTGGTTCTAAGATTTTGATGTTTGTGTCTTTCTCTAGATTAGGAAAGTTTTCCACTAAAACTGGGTCACAAAAACCATCTATCTCTTTTTCTGTCTCTTCATTTTTTGGGACTCATATGATTTCGATGTTACTCCTTTCTAATAAATCACTAAGTTCTCTAATATTTGTATCGTGCTCTTTTGCCTAAGCTTCTCTCTTTGTTTCTGCTCTGTTAGTCTCCATAATTTTGTCTTCTATATTGCTGATTCATTGCTCTGCTTCATCCATCCTTTCCTCTGTGGCATTCATTTGAGATTGTATCTTGGTTATAGCATTTTTAATTTCTTTCTGACTAGATTTTACTTCTTTTATCTCCACTGAAAGGGATTCTATGCTTTTTTCAACCTTAGCTGGTATTCTTATTATTGTGATTCTAAATTCTAATTCAAACATCTTGCTTATATCTGTGTTGATTGAGCCCCTGGTTATCATTTCTTCCTGTTCTTTCTTTTGGGGTCTTTCGTCTTGTCATTTTGGAGAAAGAAAAAGAATCAATAAAATTAAATTAAAAATTAAAAACAACGCAAAAAATAAAGAAGCTAAATCCTAGGTGTATTTTGGTCTGGTTGTTGAAAGAAGCTTGATAGAGTAGACAAAAAAGAGAAATAAAAGAAAAAAGAAAAAAAGTATGAAAAAGCTTTTAAAATTTTTAAAATGTATAC
Source organism: Proteles cristata cristata (assembly GCA_017311185.1). NCBI lineage: Eukaryota > Metazoa > Chordata > Mammalia > Carnivora > Hyaenidae > Proteles > Proteles cristata. The sequence continues at coordinate 14,287 of JAESUZ010004783.1, read as the reverse complement.
AATAAAATAGAATAAAATGAAATGAAAAAAGTGAAACAGAATAAAAAATTTACAAAAAATAAAAAAAAGCAAAAGAATTAAAAAAATTTTTAAAGGAAAATAAAAATTGTCTCTTTCAGTATCTAAGAAAAAAGAAAGGAGAATAAGAAAACAAACAAACAAAACGGATAGATGAACCAACAAATGGAATGAAACCCAAACGGAGTTACGTCCAGTTTCCCACAGAACTGAAACTGTGAAGCACTCTACAGTCCATACACTAAACAGGCGGAGAGACTTGTGGTAGTCCTCTAGGACATGTGCTTGGAGGGCACAGCTGGGTGGGGCTTCGTGTAATGGCTCCATTCTCCACTAGCTGGTGCTACTTAGCTTACTGAGGCGGATCACTTTGCCGTGGGTTCCCATGTATGCATATACGAGAAAGAGGTGAAAATGGTATCAATCAAATTCCTGGTTTCTGGCACAGGAACTTTGTTCTGTCACTGATCCACAATCAAGCACCTGTCCTTTGTCTCAGGCTTCAATACATTCCCGACTTCTACACTGCATGTGTCCAAGCTGTCAGCTTACCAGGCAGCCCATTCCTCCCAAATTTATCGCAGATGGGGCTGTGCTTCCAAATCCCTCACTTCTGACAACCCTGCAGCTTGGACCTGCTCCACCCCTCTGGGGGAGGGGAGGTTCTCACTGAGCAATGGCCAGGTGCTGGCCTGCCCCAGAGAATGTTCATTTGATCGCACTGTGGCAGAGGTTCAGACATTATGGCAAATCACATCACATAGTGAGCACCAAGTTTCACCACACTCTGGCATTTTTGTTTCAATACCAGCAGGCATGACTGTTTTCAGGAGTCTGCTGGGATCTTTGCGTGAGGGGAGGCAAAATGCACTGCAAGCAGAGGAACCACTTCTTCCCAAGTGGCCCACAGGCCCCTCGAACCTCACTGCCTTTTCCTGGGGTTTCACTCTCCTTCCCTACCAGAACACTGCCAGGCATTGAGTTGTGGACTCTACGCTCCCTTGTTTGTAGAATCCAAACAAGGAGGGTATTAAAACCCTCCCCTTTCTCCCCATCAATGATGTTGGGAAACAGATTTCTTGTTCAGTCCTCTGTGAATGTTTACACTCTCTCTTTCTCTCCAGCTACTTTCAGGGGGAGTGCTTTTCCTGTAATCTCCCAAAGTGCTACAATCTGCCCCCCCTTTCTTTGTCCTCTCTCTGCAAAAATAGCTTCCTACCTTCCATGGCTTCTCTCTCCTTCAGTTCACCTCTCTGCACCATGTACCTGCCAAATTCTGTGGCTCAAGTTAAACAGATTGTTGTGTTTATCCTCAGATCAATTTCCTAGGTGTGCAAAATGGTTTGGTTTTGATCTAGCTACATTTCAGGGATGAATTTCCATGCCACACTGCTCTGTCATCGCGGTCCCCTTACACTACTTTTTTTTTTTTTTAATTTTTAATTTAAAAAAATTTTTAATTTTTTTATTTTTCATTTTTTTTTTTACAAATAGTTTATTGTCAAGTTGGTTTCCATATAACACCCAGTGCTCATCCCCACAAGTGCCCTCTTCCATGGCCATCTCCCCCCTCATCCCCACAGCCATCAGTCCTCAGTTTGTTCTCAGCATTCAAGAGTCTCTAATGGTTTGCCTCTCTCCCCCTCCCCCACGATTTCCCCCCTTCTTCTCCCCAATGGTACTCCGTTAAGTTCCTCCCAATCCTCCTATACGTGTAAACATATGGTATGTGTCCTTCTTTGCCTGACTTATTTCACTCAGCATAACACCTTCAAGGTCCATCCATGTTGCTACACATGGCCAGATTTCATTCTTTCTCATTGCCATATAGTATTCCATTGTATAGATAAACCACATCTTCTTGATCCATTTGTCCGTTGATGGACACTTAGGCTCTTTTCATGTTTTGGCTATTGTTGAGAGTGCTGCTATGAACATTGGGGTACATGTGCTCCTATGCATCAACATTCCTATATCCCTTGGGTAAATTCCTAGCAGTGCTATTGCTGGGTCGTAGGGGAGTTCCATTGTTAATTTTTAGAGGAACCTCAACACGGTTTTCCAGAGGGGCTGTACCAGTTTACATTCCCACCAGCAGTGTAGGAGGGTGCCCGTTTCTCCACATCCTCATCAGCATCTAGAGTTCTCTGGTTTGCTCATTTTTGCCACTCTGACTGGCGTGAGGTGGTATCTCAGTGTGGTTTTGATTTGTATTTCCCTGATGAGGAGGGATGCTGAGCATCGTTTCATGTGTCTGTTGGCCATCTGGATGTCCTCTTTGGAGAAGTGTCTGTTCATATCTTCTGCCCATTTCTTCACTGGATAGTTTGTTTTTCGGGTGTGGAGTTTGATAAGTTCCTTATAGATTTTGGATATTAACCCTTTATCTGATATGTCATTTGCAACTATCTTTGCCCATTCCGTTGGTTGTCTATTAGTTTTGTGGATTGTTTCCTTTGCCGTGCAGAAGCTTTTAATCTTGATGAGGTCCCAATAGTTTATATTTGTTCTTGATTGCCTTGCTTTTGGGGATGTGTCAAGTAAGAAGTTGCAGCGGTGGAGGTCAAGGAGGTTGTTTCCTGCATTCTCCTCTAGGGTTTTGATGGTTTCCTGTCTCAGGTCCTTTATCCATTTTGAGTTTATTTTTGTGCATGGTGTGAGAAAATGATCTAGTTTCATTCTTCTCCTTGTTGCTGTCCAGTTCTCCCAACATTATCTATTAAAGAGGCTGTCTTTTTTCCATTGGATGTTCTTTCCTGCTTTGTCAAAGATTAGTTGGCTATATACTTTTGGGTCCAGATCTGAGTTCTCAATTCTATTCCATTGGTCTATGTGTCTGTTTTTGTGCCAATGCCATACTGTCTTGATGATGACAGTTTTGTAGTAGAGGCTAAAGTCTGGGATGGTGATACCTCCCATTTTGGTTTTATTCTTCAGCATTACTTTGGCTATTTGGGGTCTTTTGTGGTTCCATAGAAATTTTAAGATAGTTTGTACCAGTTTTGAGAAGTATTCTGGTGCAATTTTGATTGGAATTGCATTGATTGCGTAGATTGATTTGTGTAGTAATGACATTTTAACTATATTTATTCTTCCAATCCATGAGCATGGAATGTTTTTCCATTTCCTTGTGTCTTCCTCAATTTCCTTTATAAATTTTCTATAGTTTTCATCATACAGATCTCTTGTATCCTTGGTTAGGTTTATTCCGAGGTATTGTACAGCTTTTTGTGCAATTGTGAATGGTATCAGCTTCTTGATTTCTCTTTCTGTTGCTTCATTATTGGTGTATGAAAATGCAACCGATTTCTGTATGTTGATTTTGTACCCTGCACCTTGGCTGAATTCTTGGATCAGTTCTAGTAGGCTTCTGGTGGAGTCTGTCGGGTTTTCTATGTAAAGTATCATGTCGTCTGTGAAGAGTGAAAGTTTGACTTATTCTTTGCCAATTCTGATGCCTTTTATTTCTGATGGCTGATGGTAGGACTTCCAGCACTATGTTAAACAACAGTGGTGAGAGTGGACATCCTTGTCGTGTTCTTGACCTTAGGAGGAAAGCTCTCAGTTTTTCCTTGTTGAGGATGCTGTTAGCTGAAGGCTTCTCATAGATGGCTTTTATGGTGTTTAAGTAGGTTCCTTCTATCCTGACTTTCTTTATAGTCTTTATTAAGAAAGGATGCTGTATTTTGCCAAATGCTTTTTCTGCATCCATCGACAGGATCGTATGGTTTTTATTTTTTTCTTTTTTCGATGTGATGTATCACATTGATTGATTTGCAAATATTGAACCAGCCCTGTAGCCCAGGAATGAATCCCACTTGATCTTGGTGGATGATTCTTTTTATGTGCTGTTGGATTCTATTTGCAAGGATCTTGTTGAGGATTTTTGCATTTGTATTCCTCAAGGATACTGGCCTGTAGTTCTCTTTTTTCCTGGATCTCTGTTTTGCTTGGGAATCAGAGTGATGCTGGCTTCATAAAATGAGTCTGGACGTTTTCCTTCCATTTATATTTTTTTGGAATAGCTTGAGAAGAATGGGTATGAACTCTACTTTAAATATCTGGTTCTCCCAGGTAAGCCATCTGGCCCAGAGCTCTTATTTGTTGGGACAGTTTTGACAACTGGTTCAATTTCTTCAGTGGTTATGGGTCTGTTCAGATTTTCTCTCTTCCCGTGTGAATTTTGGTAGTGTATGTGTGTTTAGAAATTTGTCCATTTCTTCTACATTGTCCAGTTTGTTGGCATATAATTTTTCATAGTATTCCCTGATAATTGCTTGTATTTCTGAGGGGTTGGTTGTAATAAGTCCATTTTCATTCATAATTTTGTCTATTTGGGTGCTCTCCCTTTTCTTTTTGAGAAGTCTGACTAGAGGTTTGTCAGTTTTGTTTATTTTTTCAAAAAAACAACTCTTGGTTTCATTGATCTGTTCAGTTGTTTCTTTGGTCTCTATGTTGTTTATTTCTGCTCTGATTTTTACTATTTCTCTTCTTCTGTTGGGTTTAGGGCATTCTTGTTGCTCTGCCTCTAGTTCATTTAGGTGAGCTGTTAGATTTTGGACTTGCGCTTTTTCTAATCTCTTGAAATAGGCCTGGAGAGCAATGTACTTTCCTCTTAGGACTGCCTTTGCCTCATCCCATAGATTTGAATTGTTGTGTTTTCATTTTCATTTGTTTCCATATATTTTTAAATTTCTTCTCTAATTGCCTGATTGGTCCATTCATTCTTTCTAAGGGTGTTCTTTAACCTCCATGTTTTTGGAGGTTTTCCAGGCTTCTTCCTGTGATTGATTTCAAATTTCAAAGCATTATGATCTGAAAGTGTGCATGGTATGATCTCAATTCTTTTATATTTACTGAGGGCTACTTTATGTCCCAGTATGTGATTTATCTTGGAGAATGTGCCATGCGCACCTGAGAAGAAATGAATTCCCTGGCCTCAGCATGTAGAGTTCCAAATATATACATCAGATCCATCTTGTTCAATGTGTCTTTCAAGTCCCTTGTTTCTTTAGTGATTTTTCTGTCTCGTTGACCTATCCATTGCTGTAAGTGTTGTATTGAAGTCCCCTGCTATTAGCACATTCTTATCTATAAGCCTGTTTCTGTTTGTGATTAATTGTTTTATACATTTATGTGCTCCCATATTCGGTGCATAGACATTTATGATTGTTAGTTCTTCCTGATGGATAGACCCTGTAATTATTTTATAATATCCATCTTCATCTCTTGTTATTGTCTTTAATTTAAAGTTCAATTTGTCTGATATAAGAATAGCTACTCCAGCTTTCTTTTGATTTCCAGTAGCATGATATATATTTCTCCACCTCCTTACTTTTAATCTGAAGGTATCTTCCGGTCTAAAATGAATTTGTTGTAGATAGCAAATAGATGGATTTTGTTTTTTTATCCATTCTGCTACCCTATGTCTTTTGATTAGCGCACTCAGCCCATTTACATTCAGTGTTATTATTGAAATATGTGGGTTTAGAGTCGTTGTGTCTTTTGTAGGAATCATGCTTGTGGTGGTGTCTCTGGTATCTTCATTGCTTGCAACACTTCCCTCAGAGCATCCTCCTTGGGATTTCTTGTAGGGCTGGCTTAGTGGTGACAAATTCTTTCAATTTCTGCTTATTTGGAAAAACTTTTATCTCTCCTTCTATTTTGAATGATAGGCTTGCTGGTTAGAGGATTCTTGGCTGCATATTTTTTCTATTCATCACATTGAAGATCTCCTGCAATTCCTTTCTGGCCTGCCAAGTTTCAGTAAATAGTTTTGTCACCACTCTGATAGGTTTCCTTTTGTATGTCAGGGCCCTTTTCTCCCTAGCTACTTTCAAAGTTCTCTCATTGTCCTTACATGTTGCCATTTTTACTATGATATATCATGCAGAAGATTGATTCAAATTTCTTCTGAGGGGAGTTCTCTGTGCCTCCTGTATTTCAACGTTTAATTCCTTCCTCAGGTTGGTGAAGTTCTCTGCTATAATTTGTTCCAGGACTCCTTCAGCACCTTTCCGTCTCTCTTCCTCTTCTGGAATTCTTATGATGTGGATATTGTTGTGTTTGACTGTATCACTGAGCTCTCGAACTCTTCTTTCATGTTCCTGGATCAATTTGTCACTTTTTTTCTCAGTTTCTTCTTCTTCCATAATGGTGTCTTCTAAATCACTTATTCTCCTTTCTGCCTCTTCAATCCGTGCATTGGACGCCTCCAGTTTTTTTTGTATCTCATTTATCACATTTTTAAATTCATCATGCCCACTTTTATGCTCCATGTTGTTTGTAGCCATAGTTTCTTTGATGTCCTCTGCTTTTTTCAAGCCCAGCAATTAATTTCATGATTATTGTTCTAAAATCTTGTTCAATTATGCTGCTTATATCTGTTTTCAGTTCTTTAGCTGTCAATTCTTCTTGGAATATTTGGAGGAGAGCTCTTTCCTTTCTTCATATTGGTTAGCTTTTTATGTGATGTTAGGTTTAAAGACTTGTTATGCTCTCTGCACCTGTGAGTGCTGCTGTACCCAAGAAGACTCTTTGACAGTCCAGGGCCTATCCTTTTAGAAAGTGTTCTTTGAATGGTATCTCTTGGTCTCTCTTGTTGAGATCGTGGTTATTTTATTTTCCTACTCGTAGTGGTATTTGGGACTCTCCACCATGTGTACTTTGGCTTGTTTCTTGAGGTAGCTCTGAATAAGAAAACAAACAGACAAACACACAGGGAACAGACGCACACAAACGCACAGACAAATCCAACAAACACTCAAACCGAGAGGGAAAATGAAAAAGTAAAGAGAAAAGATGGAAGATGGAAGGCAAATAATAGAAAATAAAAATACATAATAAAGTCAAAAAGAAGAAAAGAAAAGTAAGAATGAAGAAAAACGATAGACAACGAATGGTTTAAATCATATAACCAGATTTCCCAGCTACAATTAAATAGCCAGGTGTATGCAGTGCTGGTTGAAGAGCATAGAGAAAGAGAGAGATGACAGGGCGGGGATGAGGCAAAATTGGAAATAGAATGAACAGGAAGAAGGGATAAGAAGCTTTTTTCAAAGATCTAAAGGGTGGAATTTGGTTGGAGAGGTGAGAGAAGGAAGCTGGTGTTATCCACAGAAAGTATATAGTCTAATTACTCCTGAGAGAAAGAGATGAAAAGGTAGGTGGGTATAGAATTTACATCTACAGAATGGACTAAATGTGACTGTTTAAGCAAGCCAGTGACCAGAATTAATCAAGTCAGTGTTTCAGAAAAAAGAAAAAAAAAAAGGAGGAGGGCAGCTCTCTAGCAGTGATGGGCATGGCTTGATCCAATGCATCAGGCGGGAGCTCTGCCTTGGCGGTTGTGGGCACAGGAGTGGCGGCGTTCCAGTCCCTTCTTTTTCTTTCTTTCTTTTTTTTTTTTTTACAAATAGTTTATTGTCAAATTAGTTTCCACATAACATTCAGTGCTCATCCCCATAAGTGTCCTCCTCCATGCCCATCCCCCTCCCCCCCACATCCATCAGTCCTCAGTTTTTGTCAGCATTCAAGAGTCTCTCATGGTTTGCCTCTCCCCCTTTCCCCCACCATTTCCCCCCTTCTTCTCCCCCTTGTTCCTCCGTCAAGTTCCTCCTAATCCTCCTATACGTGCAAACATATGATATTTGTTCTTCTCTGCCTGACTTATTTCGTTCCAGTCCCTTCTTGAACCAAGCGCTGCACCTCACTTTTTTGTATGTGTAAACTCCCTGTGCCACTGGCGCAGTCAAGGTGGGTCAAGCTCTATATCGCAGGCCAGGCCTCATTTCCAAATCCCAGTTGGCACACCCCACTGAAATTGTCATAGACACAAACTCGCTGGTGATCCCCTCAGGGCAATTCCAAGTCTCTTGCCTACCCCCTGGCAATTGAGCCAGAACCGCTGCTCCTGTTTTCTCCAGGTCAGGATTGCGAGCAAGGACAGTGGCCTGTCTGGGGCTGCCTCAGGTCTGCTGGAGAAGGGGAAACCGGGTCCCTCTGTGTCTCATCACCAGAAACACGAACTTGTGGGCAAATCTCCCAGTTTTAAGCCCTTCGCTTCCCCTCTAGGGATCTAGCCAAGCCAGAAGCACAAAGACAAGGTCAGCACACGGCCCCTCCAGGATGAGTTGGCGCATTTGGCGTGCAGGGATTTGGCCGCGCATGCAATTGTTTCCCTGGGGATTGTTTGGGTCAGCTGAAGCGCTGGTGACCGGGTCCTTCTGTTCCCCGAGAGGAGGTTTTCTATTCCCCAGCGACAGGGACCGTGTCTTGAGCAGTTTCGGCCTTTCTCTTTCCCCTCTCATTCCCCACAGAGGGGGATCACCTCTGTCCCTCTGTGTCTCTGATGCCGGCCCGATTTTATCTTCCCCAGTTCGCACTCACGTTAGAAGTCTTTCTCAGTGTACTCTGCATCCTTTTTCTCCCAATCTCTTCGATTTCCCCTATGTAAGGTTTCCCCTATGGCTTCAGATCTTCTCTGTGTGAGATATGGTGGTGAGTGCAATGTACGGAGCTTCCTACTTCTCTGCCATCTTGCCCCCTCTTTTACACTACTTTTTTAAAGTATATTTCTCTCTGGTCTTAACTATTGGTATTTTGAGCTTATTAATGATTTTTTTCTTTCTCTATAAATAGGATCTAGTGTATTACTTGGCATGTCTTAGACACTCAGTAAGTATTTACCAGATAAATAAATTATGGACAGTTAAAAATAATAAGTGTGAATTCTTAATACTTTTACGAAAATCGTTTAATAGTATTAGTAATTGAAGAATTGCAAATTAAGAAAACAATGATATGTTATCATTTCCAATGATATTTTATCTATTGTGAACTAGAGTTCACATGGAGAAATAGATAATCATGGTGCATAAATTGATGCAGACTTTCTGGAACGCAATACAGAAATGACTATTAATATTCTAAAGATGTTTTATACTTTTGGGGCACCTAGGTGGCTCAGTTGGTTGAGTGTATGACTCTTAGTTTCAGCTCAGGTCATGATTTCAGAGTTTGTGGGATCAAGTCCCAAGTCCAGCTCTGTACTGACAGCACAGAGCCTGCTTGGGATTCTCCCTTTCCCACCCTCCCTCACTCTCTCTGTCTCTCTTAAAATAAATAAATAAACTTAGGAGAAAAAATGTTTTATCCTTTTGTATACTGGCAATTCAGATTGAGGACATGTGGGGAAAATATATAACCAAGTATTAAAATGATGGTGCTGACTACCTTAGCCAATAATAAGAAAATAGTTTTATGAATTATGGCAGACTTATTTAATGGATTAATACAAAATCATTAAAACTGTTTATCCAATTACATGTCTCTTCCCCAGGGTATATTTTATAACCATAAGTCTACATTTATAGCTAGTCATGTATCTGCACATACTTTAATGTATATGCATATGGGTATAAAAATAATTGTGTGTATGTGTATATAAATAGGAAGAAAGAAGCATTCATCTGTGTGGTGGGATTCCATTTTCATAAAAAATGTATTCTTGCATATAAGTATTCATATATACAAAGAAAAAGTCTGAAAAGATAAATGTAAAAATATACGATGATGTTATTAGATCCTAAATGATTTGCATTTTCCTTTAGTTTATGACTATATTTTAATATTTTATAAAATAAACATCAATTAGTTCAAGTTAAAAATTAAGTAAAAGTAAAAGTGACAGCAAAATATTTAATAATAACCATTGCAATCAAATCCTCCATGATTTATTAATTTATTCACCTAAGTTTAAGTATATAAATATGACTTATATACCAAGAAGCTTTATATATAATGATAATTTACAAAGAGCATAATTCCTGTTAATACCAACAAAGTAGAATGTAAAAGATTTTTAAATTAATTTATATTTTTATGAATAACTGAATCATTTGACCCACAAAAACAAATGAAAAACAAAATAAACTCAGATTAAGGATTAGAATGGGTTTTTTTCAAGAAGTTAATATCTTTTTTTTTTTTGAGAAAGAGCGAGAGTTTGAATGGAGAAGGGAGAGAGAGAATCTTAAGCAGGCTTCACACCAAGTGCAGAGCCCCATATAGGGCTGAGTCCCACGACTGTGAGATTATGACATGAACCAAAATCAATAGTTGGATACTTAACTGACTGAGCCATCCAGCTGCCCCAAGAAGTTAATATCATTCTACGTGATGATTTTCTTTGCCTTAAGTTCTTTTAGTGTTTTTCCATTATTACAAAAGAGTCAGATTAAGGGTTGGGTAGACTTAGTAACATTGAACATGTCTTTTTTTTAAAACTATTTCTATTTTTTAATCTTTATATATTTTGAGAGAAAGTATGCACAAGTGGGGGAAAGGTAGAGAAAAGGAGAGAGAGAATCCTACACAGATTCCCTCCTGTCGGTGCAGAGCCAGATGTGGGGCTCGATCTCAGAAACCATGAGATCATGACCTGAATCAAAATCAAGAGTAGATCGTTTAACTGACTTAGCCACCCAGGTGCCCCATGAACATGTCTTTCTTACCTTTGAAATCAGCATGGACTGCAATGGAAACTCTGTTCCTCAAGAGTTAAGTGCTACATTGTGAGTTTGGACCAGGGTCAATGCAGTAGACTAAGTGTGAAAGAACAATGTGAAAATCCATACAATTACTTTAAAAGAATAGTTTCAATGAGGAAGTGTGTCTTTGCATTTCCTTTCTTTTTCATTCCCTTCAAAGAGATCACATTTATTTTTGCTTTCAGGCTCTAGTTCACTAATCTTCACACAGGCAAACTATCCTATATTAGTCAGGATTCTCCAGAAAAATAGAAACAACAGAATGTGTATATATGTATATGTATATATGTATATAAAGAGAGATGTATTATAAGACATTGGATCACATGATCATGGACTCTGAGAAGTCCCAAAATCTGTAATCAGAAAGCTAGAGACCCAGAATAACCAACAGGGTATTTCTAGTCTGAAAGCTGTCAGGCTTCAGATTCAATAAGAGCTGCTGTTTCTGTTTGGGTCCAGAGGCATGAAAAGATCAATGTCCAGCTCAATCCATCGAGCAGAAGGAGATACCTCTTACTCTTAGGAGTGTCAGCCTTTTTATTTTATTCAGGCTTTCAACTGTTTGGATGAGGGCCACTCATCTTACAGGGGGCAATCTGCTTCATTCAGTCTACAGAATCACATGTTCATCTCATCCAAAAATACCCTCACAGACATACCCAAAATAAAGATTGATCAAACAGCTGGGTAGTTCTTGCTTCAGTCAGTTTGACACATAAAATTAACCATGATATCTGCTACTTTCCACCTTTGCTTTGAAGCAGTCATATCTTTCAAGGATATAAAATCCATTTATTTATTTAAAATTTTTTAAAATGTTTATTTTTGAGAGAGAGAGAGAGCACTAGTGGGGAAGGAATAAAGAAAGAGGGAGACAGAATCTGAAGCAGGCTCTAGGCTCTGAGCTGTCAGCCCAGAGCCCAACATAGGACTCTAACTCACAAATCACCAGATCATGACCTGAGCCAAAGCCTGACACTTAATTGACTGAGCTACACCCAGGCACCTAAGGATGTAAATTCATTTAAACAAATTTATTTGATCATTTGCTGATAACACTGTCTGAACTTGGAGATCTAGTGAGAAATCCAGAAGAAATATGAATGAATATCTACTCTGGAAAACGAATAATTTCAATTGCACTTTTAATAATGGAAGTGATTTTAACGAATGATAATGGAAAAGGAGATTTAAAAAGCAGGGTCAATGTGGGCCAAGTCACAGAGGAGAGAAAGTACAATTAAGGTTTGTAAGGAATAGAACTTAGACCAAGTAAACTGAGTTATCAGATGGTATAAAGTTAGAGGAATCTCCAGAAAAGGAGATTTGGGCTATATTTTAGAGGATCTTAGTGCTTAAGCTAAGATGTTTACTATTATATTATTACTATTATTTTTTTTTAAGTGTTATTATTATTACCAGCAATGGGGTGCTACTGACAGCTTTGGTCAGCCAACTAGATTAAGCAATTTATGAATATTTATGAATTATTATGTGTAGAAATATTTGATAAGGAAATATGAAAAGGAGGGAGACTAGTGAGGAGCCTTTTCTAATAGGCCAGGTAAAAGATAATAAGTGCATTAAAAAGCCCTAGTGGTTAGTAAGGATGGATATTACTGAGGTGAAATTAATAAATCTTGGTAGCATATATATATTTTTATTAATATTTTTTAGACTGAGAAAGTATGAACAAGGGAGAGGGGCAGAAGGAGAGTGAGAGAGAATCTTACGTAGGCTTCATGCCTAGCATAGTGCCTGACGTGGGGCTTGATCCCATGACCCTGATCATGATCTGACACAAAATCAAGAGTCGGCCGCTCAACTGACTGAGCCACCTGGGCACCCCTTTTTTTAATTTACTTTTTTCATGGCAGTATATTTCATATAGAATGTGTGAGAGGGAGGGAAGATTCAGCTCTAATGCTAAAGTGTTCCTGGGAGAAGAGAACTATTATCCAAATAGTAGCAGAGAAATCAGTACACTTATCTTTGACTTGTGGTGGGATAGAATATTTAATCTGGGCCATATTAAGTTCATGTGCTATTAGTGTATACATAGATATGAAATTCAGCACTTAAACATGACCCTGACTATCCTAACAAATCTATGTGTGTGTGTGGGGTGTGTGTGTGTGCGCGTGCGCACAAATTGCAGTGTTATACATCAATTACATACCTTACTCCCCTCATTGCAAACCACCTGGCTCAGCTCTTTTTCCTCAGCTTTCTGTTCTCTGCTCTCTAAAACCTCTGAAGACATTGGCAATCAAGCCCATGTCAGTAGCTAATGATATATTTGCCTTACTCCACTAAGAATGGTTGCTTTTCAGCAGAGGGTGCCTGCTTTCACAGTTGTCATGCTCCCAAAGACGGGTCCCTCAGGATTGAATTTAGATAACTGGCAGTTGTCAACAAAGGAAACTGTTTGGGGGAAAAGAGTATCAGAGCCGTCTCTCAATGCCCATTGCAGTGTGTAGGGTAAGCCACTGCTTGATTTACCTGGGCGTGAGTTTTGTCATTGTAAGGTTGACCCTAAACTATGCATCAAAAAATACGTATTTTACAGACTGTTTTTATCAAAAGCCCAATGCCTGTCTTTGTAATAAAGCAACTTCTTTATCTCAGAGATTTAAGAGAATGTTATTGGCTCCTGTTTCTATAAGAACCGGTTCATTATTTAAGTCCTAATGTTAGTGTGGAAAGACAGAATTAAAAAAGTAAAATGTATATACAGCATTAATTCAATTTCTGCTAAAATTAGCATGCATGTATATTTGGAATAATGCCCTCGAAATATTAAAATTCACTGCCTGTGAGTGCTAAGATTAAGTGTGATTTCAAATTTATTATTTATTCTTTGTATATTGTTCAAATTATCCATAATAAACATGTGTTACTTGTATAATCTGGAAAAAAATAAATTTAGAGAAAGCGAAAGGGTTATTCATCACACATTTGTGGAATAGAATTCACTTGGCCTTAAAGACATAAAAAATCTGCACCCCAAAGACAGCCTTGAAGGAAATGTATCAGTGCCAACACAGCAACCCCCAGTCTTCTGTGTAGATTGGCGCCATTGTGCGGTAACATTACCCTCACAACGACCTGCTCAGTCTCTCGTGGCAACTATTGAATTCTGACTGCGGCCACTCCTGTTCATTCTCTTGCCTACCAGCATAAGTCACTTGGTCGGGTACAGCTTAATTCTTGACTGTGGATTTCATGAACTCCTCTTATAAAATGGTACAATTACTGCAGGTCATGAACATCAAATGCCACTAACACTTCCAGCTGTGACCACGGAATAGCCTCCCAACAGAAGTACTGCAACATGGTAATAATAACATCCCAGCTGTAGCCACAATCACCGAAATCACTGACAGTGTCAATAATGTATAAAACCCCATGGAAACTCAACTGTACTTGCCAAAAGGCATTCATCAATTTCACTGCCTTTTATCTACCATTTAAAATGGTCTGGTTTTAGTGTTAGGGTTTTAAAATAAATGACTAGGGTAAATAGGCCCCGGCTGAATTGCTCACTATCTGCTTTGAATTGCTTCTCTAAATGTTGGGGACGTGAAGTTCAGCCTTAACCACTCAAGTACATTCTGTAACCACTACATGTTAGGTGATGGGATGTGAGCAAAGAGTTGAGTACCTAGAGAGGCGAAATATACTTTACAGCTTCAGTTCATTTTAAACATCGCAAA